>BKCP01012514.1:1131707-1176903 GCA_008636005.1 Striga asiatica
GGGNNAATAAGTGATCTACCTGAACTTTGGAAGTGGCCAGATTGAAACCCTCTGGAGTGAAATTATACCGTTTCCAGACACTAAAGAAGGCAGCATGAGTTCTAATTGCAGGATCAATATCTCCAGCCAGGACCTTCCACAATGATCACGAGTAGTTTCAGTTACGTAAGATAATACCATATCTTACAACTTCAAAGTATGGGGTAAACCAGCATATAAGAAAAATATAACCAAGAAAAGAAGGGATAAGAGAAAGTAATGACCTGAAGACCAGGCCAGAAAGCCTGAAGGCTATTGAATAATGGCCAAACAAGGGCAGCAGAATTCATGTTTACCTCCACATACCTAATTTAAGGCATCAGAAAGGTACTCTTAATGATTTGGAGGGAGAAAAGTGAATAAAGACGAGCAGTTGAACAAGGCTGATGAAATACAAAAATGGGAAAGGTGGTCAATCTACTCACCAAGGGTCCTTAAAAAGATAGAGCATTGCAGCCTTGTATGCTTCTTGGAAAATGAAAAGATACTCTTCATCACCAAATAATAAATAAGCCTGATGCCAGATATCAATCAGAGCAGAATGTCAAGATCCCGTGCTTTTTTCAATAACAGACGTATTATGAGCAAATATATGTAATATGAGCGAATACGAACAAAGCAGAAAAGATGTAATATATTTCTCGTCCAGCCAACTTTTTATTAATATTGTGTCAGAGCACCACTTGGCAAAGAATTATTGTCTTCTCTCAATCAATCATTTTCCATTTTCCTTTTTTNAATTCTTTTTAATCAACGAGACTGCAATGGTTTTGCAAAAACTAAGATACAAGTGCATGCAAATTAGATAACCACAAAATTTATTGGGTAATAATTCTCTAGGAACTAAAAGCCATGGAGCAAGATTGTGTTTACCAAGAAATATTAAAAAAATGAAAATCAAATCACATAAACTAAACATAATAAAGTACAGCATTACAGTTCACAGTTCCCAAAGAAGAGAATTCACCTTCAGTAGATACTCGTAAAAAGAGTCTATACTCGTTCCTATTCCAGCATCCTGCAATACAACAGTAAAACAACGTGTCAACTATTTTTGGCTGATTACATTTATCTAATCATACATATGGATAACTCAAAGAACGCATCACTGGGTCGAATGAATGACCTTCTGAGTCCATTCACCAGAGAAGACATCAATATGGGCACCAACAAGGTTAATCCTTGAACGACGAGCCCAGAGTCCTCGAACTGCATTCTTCGTGACTTGTTCAAAAACTACATTCCACATAGGAAATATTTAGGAAATTAGAAACATACACCATAATATCAAATTTCAAACTAGGTTATACGGTCATACTCATTACCTTTCTTTTGCTCAAAAATAGATCAGCCACAAAAACAGTGTTCACCCAAAAATTAGTATGCTAAACTACATTATCTTGTGTTTGCTTTATCATAGATCATTACAACTAACAGGACATCTCTTTTTTTTTTTCTTAAAAAAAAATTAAATGTAATTCTCAATGAAATCCTCCGAAAGCTCCAGGAGATTGTGTTCTTGAATTAGAAAACAGTGCTTACATCTTATCAAAATGTATTTACTTTAGGCTGACATGAACTATAGGAAACATAGAAACTTAAGCGGCAAATGCAGAGAAGAGATGATGTTTGATACTCCATCTAAAACACATGAACTCGTTAGGTCATAAGGTGACATTATTGCATTACTTACTAGGATCATTTGTCAAGCGACTAAGCACCCCAAATTCCAAAGTCAGGGTCCCACCTCCAGCTGTTGATGTTATCTGCACAGATGAAATGTTCCATATTATTACATAAAAATCCAAGCAAAGGAATGCTAAAAACAAAAAAGATGGCTGCTTCATATTTGAAACCCAATCTACTATGATATATATGTCACATTCCGTTCCATGTATTCAGAAAATATCATCATATATAGTGACTTCAAGAACACATAAAAGTATTTCCTGCACGTATCTAATGGAAGACAAGACTTGAACTGGAGCTGCTCGTAGCTATGTGAAAATATTTAAAGAAGCATTACAACAAAACATGGTTAGGCCAATTTATACAGACATATCTTATTGATCAGATAGTCCTAGTATGGGTGATCAGATATTGGGAGGTACAGTTTATACAGCTATTTTTCGAACAGAACTGTAAATCTTTGACAGCGGTGCAAACATGCAGGGGCAGTGAGCTCATAAAATGAAAGAAATTGAAAAACAATTTGAAAAGGATATAACAACGCAAGTTATAGTCATAATAGATTAGGCAGAAAGCAGACTATTGTAAATATGCTTTATCACATAATTATTCACTAAAGTAGTAAATACACAGTACGTTAAGACTTAAGACTTGAGGGTGAAGAGAATACAAAGAGGGTTTGCCTTGCTTTCATTTTCATCTACTCCATGCATTAGATTTACTGACCCAAAAGGAATTCCTGCAGCACGTATAACTTAGAGTATCAGAAAATACTACCAAAAAACCAGTGGAAAAAACATAACATTGCACATTTGCACTATTGGTAGTACATATTATTCTCAGTATATCCCAAAATACGAATTAGTATTGATACATACTCATTCTTTAAAAATGAGCGCATGACTTTGGTAACTTGAACTGCTCATGTTTAACCAGCCAAGTGAGCTTGCGCGTGAAGCGGTGTTTGAAAACAAATAATGCTAAGAGAACAGAAAAATGCTCAAAAACTTCGTAAAAGAACTTTACGCACTCAGATTCACTTGGAACTTCAATATTGTTATACATGTTAACTTAGTAGCATCAACTTCAATTTGGATATATAAGTCAAAATTGAATCAAGTTTTTCAAAGTTGTTATAAATTGATAATAATTTATGGATGGTACCGGTAGGAGTATCGAATGCTGGTAGCATTCTACGGGCTAAATCCTCCGCCAAGTGAAGTAATTCATCATCATATGAGGGTACACTCATTCCCTACAGTAGAAAAAAATCATGTCACAAATTCTTGGAGAAAAAAACAGACAAAAACTCACCATTAAATATTCTTTTACCAGGACAGTGAATCCCTAATTCCAGTTGACACAAAATCGTTCAACCAAACAAAAAGAACAAGTATTACATAGGATTTTGAAAACACCATAGGCGGAACTTCACATCAGCCAACAAGTCAACTCAGATATAAATATCGAAGCTCTTCAGGATAGTAGTGTCCCTCCTAACAGATTGGCCTACACTATGCACCTCGTTTTACATATTATCAAGAAGAAAATACAGCAACCAGATCCAAGTAAATTATCTAGTATGAAGTATCGTATACAATGACGCCGGTAAAATTGCTGTTCAAGGATCAAACTCATCTGTACAACGTAAATAGTAGTTTCAAATACATAGCGATTCATTTGAATAAATTCTTCCACTAACTAAAGTAATAATATAAATACTAACAAAAACTATCTCCTGTCTGAAGTTATACCGTCTTATAATCGCTGGCAATGAGATGAGCAGAGAGTAGGCCTCCAAGTATTCTTATTGTTGTTTCAAACACAGATACAGTCTTATTCTGCAAATAAAGAAACAACTTCAAATTTTAGCCCCGGAGTTAACTCTGAAGAACACTACCGCCACCAATGTTATCATCATACTTTACAGTCACTTTTCAACGACAGGAGTAATAGTAGTCACAATAAGGAACTTGGACAGCATGTACAAGAGTTTCACCAAACATATAATATTGACACATTATAGCATTACAACCGGTTAATAAGGAATTCACAATACTATATCCTTGATAATTTAATACAACATATTATTGTGAACATTAAGCATGGAAACAAATAATTGTAACACGAGGGATGAACTGAGACTGATAGAACAAGTTTAAAAACCAAAACAACTATCATTGGTAAGTGGTAACAGTCCAATACAATACACCATCCTCCAATACTCTGCCCAATTTGTGTTCAGCATTCAATGTGTAGTTGGGGTTCACATATTTTTCTATTGATAGTTTGTCATTTTAAAAAAAACAAAAGAGAGAATAGAAGANAAAAAGAACAAATGATATTTTAACTATTTCTCTGAACAGCTTTCATATCAACTTCAACTTGTAACCAGAATAGAAATTCAAACTCAAAAAAGTCAGAGAGTATTGTCGTTGACTCCATGTATGATACACTATAGCCAGCATAAAGTACCTTTAACATTCGTCTACTGAACTATAAGCAAAAGTTGTGTATCAAATTGGTTAAATTTTCATGTTTATATCGAAATATCAGGATAACTAAATAAAAGAATATTTAAAAATTCACTGATACGTTCAGTTATCATGCAAGACAAACACAAATTCTATACTCACAATATCAAATCGAAGAATTTTACCAATCCATTCAACCGATGTAGAAAAGCGCTCTTGATCGCCAAGCAAAGCCAGTGTGTCCAATGAATCAATCTGATAGAGAAATGTGATATAAAAAGCTGATTAAAGTTAACTAAAGATACACCGGCATATTAAACACGGAGCAAATATGCAGTTGTTGCAGTCACCAAAGTTAATGCATATCCTCCAAGTGTATCTTCTCCTCCACATGATAAAGGCTTCAACTCATCGTGTGGAAATGCATGCTCCATGTATCCATCAAAAGCATGATAAAACATATCACGCACCTAAGCCACACAAATTAATTGGTTAAAATGACTGGACTCACAGTCGGTAATTATCCTAAACATGAAAATCCACATGTACTCCTTAGCAGCAAATAAATGTATTTTATTAAATTCCCATCCTAATGAGACAAGTTTCATCTCACAATCAAATAACTGGAGCTCGGAGTTATAGGATCAAGAAAGTTCATACTTTCCCTTGAAACTTCTCATGCTCCTTTGTCATCACAGATAAACCATGTTTTCCAGAAATATAACAACAAAATAAAATATGCCTTTGGGTTTGCCTAATTATATTCTTAATTTATTCCCCTCAGAATAAAATTAAGCAGAGATCAATTTTCCTATAAAAGCCCTTGTATACACATTCTTACACACACACACACACACACACACACACACACACAAACAAACAAATACCCCTGACACACCAAAATGTGCATTGCACACTTGCTTCATTGTCAATTTCATATCTCCTTAACCCCATTTCACCCCCTCACCATAATTAAACCAGTGAACAGTTCAAAATCGCTCAAGACTCAATAAATTCAAGCTGAAGAAACTTGCATGAATTCAACAGATTGACAACCCGAAAATTCACGTGGATACTACCTCATACAACAATACAGCAACTCATAAAACACGGCCATCACACGAGAATACAAACCAATCAACCAAAAAAAAAAGCAATCTTTACATCAAACAAGATAAACTCATTCGGCAAAAATCCATCAAACCATCTGAGACCAATTTATGCTTATTAATGGAGTTGCCGATATTGAGAATGTGATAACCTCATCTCTGAGCTGCTTAGCTTGCTCCCTGGTGACGCCTTCAGCGACAATTTCGCATATAAGAAAATAGAAAAATATAAGCAGAATTAGAATCAGAGGCTTCTTCGGAGCACCCATAGATTCACAGCAGAGAATGTGTGTTGGTGTGGGTGTTTATGGCTGTGCGAGAGAGAGAGAGAGAAAAGAAGGGTAAATGCGTAAATTTGCTATTTGTCACCGTCGATCTGATCAGCCAATCAGCTGCACTCGTCAAGCGGTGATGACCATATTTGAGGCTGTAAACGGAGAGGAATGGTTCTATCGGGCTGACGTCATTTAATCATACTATGGGAACTGAAAGTAAATAGCATAGTAATCATTTTTTATTTGGGTAAAATATATATTACCCTTATTATGAAGTTTGCACGTTTTTCTTTAATATTTCAAAAACTGTATCAAATCTTCTTGTATTGTATTTTTGCATGCGCAATTCACCTAAAATCGTTTAAGATCGTTTAAGATGACAGAAGTATGTTGGACGCGCTCGTTGTGCGACTATTTGTTCATATTTCACTGTAGGAGCCTGTCAAAGTACCGCTTTACCCCCTTAGTAGCATTTAAAAGAGCAACCTGTGTGCAATTTCCACACCCATTTTCGCGTTTTCACCAAGATTTTTTGCGCAAAACAGCAACATGTACGCATTTCTCTGGCCAAATTTTTTTTTCAACTTTAATATTTTTTTTAAATGAAAAAATGAAAGTTGAAAATATATTCCCAAAAATCAAAGGCGATGAAGAATGAGAGTATAGATTTAAGGTATATGAACCATAAGTGTTATTGCAACACTTTTGCTCAAATTAGGGTTGTTGATTCTACAAAAGAAACAGTTAGCAAGCTATTTCGCAATTGTCCAGTACAATAAATGTAGTTTTCTTTCTTGACTTAAACATATCTCAGTGAATTGGGTTAAGTCAAATTAAGTCCATGAAGATTGAGTTTCTTATGAAGATGATGATTTGAATCAACTGGAGCAAAGATGACAAACCGAATTGCAAAAGTTGCAACAATGTTGAGGGAGATGCAGGATGGAGAAAATTGAGAAAAAATTTAGCAATGGATTTTTTTTTTTTAGTTGTTATTATTCTAAAGTATCAATAAAACGCAGTCACTCATTCCTACACACATTATTCCAACAACTTGCATTTATGAACATAATATTCAACAAGAGGATTATCTAGCATTCATTTACAAAATACCCAACACCTTTCAGCTAGGTTTTGCATATAGAAAATACTGGTTAAAAAATGCTCAAGGCCAAAAAAATGAACTATCAACAATATACAAAAGACTGTTTCAACTATTTCGCAACCAACCACAAACTAAAGACTGCAGTCTAAAGATTCTACTATGTCACAACCATAACAATGTCATTACCACCACCGACATACAAAACAATGTGACCACCATGTCACCACCAACATAAAGCAAAAGACTGTCAACTTTCAATCATGTTACAACCAGAAACATGTCATCATCCCCAACATATAAATACTTACCAACATAGCCAAAATAATACTTGTTCATGAACAAAAAACTATGGTCCAACACACCTTGGTATGGATGTACAAAAACAATGAATCACCCTATGTTGTGCAATGTTGAGTGGAGGTTTGAGGGCCAGTGCAGTGGATAGAATCCTCAAAAGTAGGCTAAGAAGGTTGTTGCTACGAAAAACAGATTAAAAAAAGTGAAGAATTGAAAACTCAAAGTTGAATAACAAAAAATTGAAAAATGAAAGTTAAAAAAAACAAACAGAAAACAAAAAAATGAAAGTTCACCTGCTTAAGTGCACTAGGATTTTCTGTACCAACTCTTCTGTTGCACCTCCTCCTATTATGTTTGATTTTGCCACACACATTCTATCTCTTGATAAACCCATTTCAGTTGTTATTTGTTGTCGTAGACCTGTTGTCATTAGCATCAACCCTTCTTTTTTTTTGTTGGCCTAACCTTTTTTTTTTTTTTTTTTTGTCACAACATCGGGGCGGCTGAATTGGGCCCATTCCAGATTCCTTATATTCATTTATCCCTGGAATTTGGCAGATCATATGACTATACATCCTGATATATATGTCCATTTCGAAGAATTCAGACATATAACCCAATAGAGGAACCTATGATAAGAGATGTATGCCAGTGCATGGCAACATGGGTACCCAACCAATTGGAACATGCCGCATGTACAGCTCTTTGCTCCTAGCTGGGCTATATGGTTATTTACTTTATGAAATGTTGGAGTATACCGTAGATGCTCGGCTTTTAGCTTTGTGATTACTCCCAATACCATTTGAATGAGATGTGTCTTTAATCAAGTTGATTGTCGTAGTTTATTTATTGGCAAAAATGCATATTAATACACCACCTTTCATGTTTTTGCAATTTCATCACCACTTTTGAAATTTTGCAAATTAATGCACCACCTTTACCATTTTTGCAAATCGATACATGAATGACGTTTCCGTTAATAAAAATCTAACAAAAATCTGACGTGGCATTAAGCCGAGTCAATGCAATGTCCAAGATTTTGGTGGCAAGATTTTTAATAACTCGATTCCCTAAGGAGAGAAATATTCCTTCTAGAATATTACCTAGTGTTAGGAGACTATGAAGTCTTCTAGAAGGTAATTAGGTTTAGGAGGAATATTATCCTAGATAAGAAAGGATATGAAACATGATTAGGATTCCTAAACCTAATGGATAAGTCCATATTTAGCACCTCTTTAAAGTCCCTAATGTAGCCTATAAATATACCATATCCCAACCCTTCCCCTACACATGTGATCATCGATTTTAAGGTCTTCCCAAGAGAGGAAAAATCGAGCATCATAATATATTGAGAGTTCGGTAGTTTTAGTTAATCGCACCACCAAGGTCTTGGGGTACAATAAATCGAGCCCTTTTATGTATATTATTTTCGGCGACCAGAGCCACCGCCCTCAGCCGCCGTCCACAGCCGCCGGAGATCGTCAGCGCCCAGCCGCGAGCCAACGCCCGCAGCCGCACNTAGGAAACGTGAAGTGCACGCCCGCGTTCCTCGCCAGTGCCCAGTCTGCGTCGGCATAGGAAAGCCGCAGTGCACGCGCCCGACGTTCCCGGTACCCGCAGCGTGCCACCCGAGCGCGTCGGTGAGCCGATGCGCACGACCAGCGAGCCACGCCCGCAGACGACAACCTACCAACGCCAACCTGCGACCAGCCCGACCAGCAGACGCCAGCGATCGAGCCACAACGAACCCAACTGAGGCTGACCGTGTCCAACCGTGACCCGACCGAGCCCAACCGACATCCGACGAGCCGAGCCCGACGAGCCTAGTCGGCTGCCCAACGAACTCTGCAGTTCAGACAATCTCCTAGAAAGGAAATCAGAAAACGTCTCAGAGTCGGCAAAAATTTTAAACGGTAATGTCCTAACCATAACTATAGATTCCGTTGCGTTAGGGTTCATTTCGATAGATTCGAATGTGCACATCGTTGACGTTCCTAATAGAACCCAACATTCCCATCCTCATTTGGCAGATTGTTTGTCATAACTAACTTTCGTTTTGTAGTGCCGAGGATCGTTGGGTCGCATCGAGGGGACCGTCGAGCTGCCTTGCGCTGGGGCTGGTCGTCGGGCCACTGCCACGTGCCGCTACCGAGGTGCGCGTCTCACTATCGTCGGGCAATCGTCGCATGCAGTGGTGTGTGGTGGTCAGGAATGTTGCCTACGGTGCATTTGTCAAGTGTTCGTGGAGGACACACCTTTCGGTTTCGCGGATGAGCCTAACTAGTGTGTGGCCCGTGCGATGCACGGAAAAAAAATATTACGATTGTATTATAAATTTAATATATAAATAATATTAATCATGATTTATTCATTATTTTTAAATTAAACCGGGTTGGACACAATCTGACCGGATGGACCGAGAACTGGTTTATAACCAGTCTAGTTCGTTTGAATAAAATATTTGCTCTCAAATACGTCAACACCAGTCGGTTGGACTGGTAGGATCGATACGATTTTCTAAATAAATTTTGTTATATTTAAAATTATTTTAAATAAAATTACATATTGAAATAAAATAGAGATTTATAAATTATTTATCAATTAGTTTAAACATTTGAATTTATAAATTGTTTAGACATTTAAGTAACACATTTTATTTAAATTTAGTACAAAAAGTACTATATATATACATATATAATAAAATGTTTACAAATTAAACCACAAATGATTTAATAAAATATCTTGATCGTTTCGATGACGGTCCAGTTTTGAAAACCTTATATTTAATGTACATTAATAAATATTATAATAAAATTTTAATTCACATAAATATTAATAAAATGATATATAAATATTCATAAATCATTAAGCATGTTGTCATAAAAGTATTGTTAATACAACTATTTGAAGTTTGAACTACATTACATTTACGTAATAAAATATTTTCAATATAAAATTTATATTTAGGTTCAATAATCGATTTTGTGTGGTCGAACTGATACATAACTTAGTCACCTGGGACCAACCAAGTTGTATTAATTTATTTAACTATTTTAAATATCACCTAAAAGTAATTCAATTAACCTGGGCAGTACCCTAATTCAATCACGCCATTGATCTGAAGAAATTTTCTTATTTTCTTTAAATATATTTAATTTTATGAAATAAAAATATTTTATGATTCATATAATAAATGTCTACACCAAATGATGGTATATTAAGATTATAAATTATATACCTAAAGATGAATTAATTATTTGTACTTTATGCATATTAATAAAAAATAAACATAGTAATTTTCAAAAAAATAAGATTAATTGATTGATTATGCAATTTAAATAATATTTTTAGCGTTCAATATTTTTTTAAAGGCAGAAATATAAATACCGAGATTCTAAAACTTTTGTTATATTTTGAATTGAGATTTTATAAATATAGAGACCGAGATTTTAATGTTTTTTGTTGTTTCTAAGAAAAAAAATAAAAAATAAAAACATACACACTTAATAAATCTTAGCTGAATTTTTTAAATAATAAAATGAACTAAATCTCGAAATTTAAGGTAACATTTAATGAAGATAAGTAATTAAGTGAACAATGATAAAATGCTTTTATTTATTCTAGCAGTCTGCATGTGCGTATAAAATATGTAAAATCCATATTTTGATATAGATTGTATTATGAGGAATCAACAAATTCCTTTATTTTAGGAGATATCAAATTCCAATTTGTATTTCAAATTAGATTTCCAAATTTGTAGGCTGCCTAAGTCATAAAGGCTGATTCGGCTTATTCAGTTTTATGTAAAAAAAAAAAAAAGAAAAGAAAAAAATACGAATTTAATGGTATTGATATATGGGATTGTATGATGGGGGAATAAACAAATTCCTTTATTTTAGGATATATCCGATTTCAATTTGTATTTCAAAGTAGATTTCTTATTTGTAGGCCTCCTAATTCATATATGATGATTCGTTTTTATGTAAAAAAAAAAAGAAAGAAAAAAAATCTAAAAATAGTAAGCAATTAATGTTGTCCTAAAATTTCTAGTTACTATTTATGGTAAATAGTAATTCTTATCTATATATATCTTTTCTAAAAAGGTTGATGTAAAAATCCTTTTTTAGAAACCTAAAAATAATTGAGTTGACTTTTGACTTTCTATTTATGTATTCTACTTTAAAATCGGAAGATAAATCGTGAGAAGGCAGTGGATATTTCGTTAATTTAGCATGAAATTTACGTTAATTAAGCAAATAGATATTCTCCTTAATAATGGTGATATTTCCGTTAATTAAGCATGTGAAATTGATTGTCCGTTACAAAAATCATGGGACTTACTATCTATCCAATTACAATCCATAACTATCTTATCACTTTTGGTTAATAAAAAATATGTGAAATTGATTGTCCGTTGCAAAAACATGGGACTTACTATTTATCCAAATAAAATCCATAATTATCTTATCCCTTTTGGTTAATAAAAAAATTGTATAAAAGGATATTCACTACCACCATTACAACTCATCATTCACGAGTTCAGAGGAAAAAAAATACAGAGAATAATTTTTCATGGCATATACAATATAATGCTTCCAGGCTTTTCATTGCATATACAATATAATGCTTCCAGGCTGGGGTATACTTGATTCCGTTAACAAGAGAAACAAACTTTTTTTTGCGTCTGAGAACACCCGCATTATTGAAACCCATCACGAACGGGAGAGCTGTAACGCATTCCATATACTAACGCATTCCATACTAACGCATTCCATATACTGTTTCATGATGAACAGGTAATATTTACCTTTGTTATTTTAATTTTATATAATTTAGAAAATTATTTTAATTAATATTTATAAATTTGTATCGAAGGGTGCTTTCATTAAATGCATAATACGTTATCCGAATATGAGAGCAACAAACTTTATATAAACTGAGAGCAGTCTAATTTTTGTAAAATATGTAAATTTTAAACGTGTTTTTATATATAAAATTGTATATACTTTTAAACATGTTAGTTGGGCAAACTTTATATCATCATCATCAATTAAACATTACTAGTACAGAGCCCGTGCGATGCACGGGGTGCACAATTTTAAGGCTATTTATCAAGATTTATAATTATATACATGAGTAAAGAAAAATGTACGGGATATATATAGTACGTGACCCGTGCGAAACACGAGATATATTTATTTGGAGAATATTATATTATAAGATGCAATATTCAATAAAAGTTTATAATACGCAAAAATTGTACAATGTTCAATAAAAGTTTTATAATATTCAAGTGGAGTCTTAAAGTCTCTTGTACATTAAGACTATTGGCAAAATAATACTTAATCAATGAGCTTCCTTTTCTTGTAGCCAAATTGTGAATGTGATTTGAAGAGTACAACAAATCGATATTTAGCTGACTTGCTTTTTTCATTGTAGTTTTTTTTTATATTTGTTATAATGAATTTAAAGATATTCTAAAATATAGCAAAAATTANNNATAATAATATAAAATATTTTAATACTTTCACATATGTTATATAATAGTCTACGTATTCTTAATGTCTTTTGGTTGTAACATTGTTAACACATATAATATTAGATACTTTTTAAACATATTTAGATAATTTTTTACTCATTCTTTAATATCTATGTGCATAAAAAGAGAATAAGATTTATAAAAGATTTTCCGGCAATATACTAAATGTTAGATAAAAAATCTCATTTTATTTGTTATATAATATTTCGAGTTGCATTAATTTTGATTTGTATGTGTAAACTTGATAAATTAAGCGTATGAAAAGGAGCGTACGAATTACTGTAAGGATTTAAAAAATAAAAAATAAATCTAATTTTTTAATATTTTCTACTAACTTCTAAATGAATTTATGTCATAATTCGTCATAATTTTCCCACATCATGTAAATATTAATTTTATATATACTAGGCAAAAGGTAAATCATTATCTCAATATTTATTCTAAGTAAATCTTCTCATCTATCTCAACGGTCCGCAGTAGTATTTCATACTTTTCTATTCATAATCAAATATATCAAAGCTTCACAATTTTTACTTCACAAAGAAAGTGTTCAATAATTTATATTTTTTTTCTCTTCTTTGTAATCCATTTATTTTTGTTACATATATATAAATTTTATTATTATTAATATTTCACACGTTAAACATTTCAGAAAAATATACCATCCCGTGTATCGCACGGGCGCGCTAGTTATATATATATATATATAGATTGAGTTATGGACGGATTCAAGGAGTTCGTCAAAGTGTTCGTGGTTGCCAAAACTTGGAGGTTTAATTTGCAATTATGCCTCACATTATTAATTTCAAGAGTGTATGTAACATGATTGCTAAACTACTAAAAATAAAAATAAATATAAAAAGTTAACAATAATCTGAAAGGGAACAATAATCATATCCTCAACTTGGTAATGCAATAGCCAATAATTTAGGGCCAAAAGCGACAATAAAAAAATAAAGGTTCTTGGTTATGACGAATCTGGGACTCAAACTACTCAACTTCACCAATACAGTACTACCAAAGTCCCACTTCAATTCCATCTCTCTTTTCTCAGTCTCCACTGTGGCCAGAAAACCATTCTTCGCGGGCAGGCCCTTCATATATAGGTAATCTTGCCAAGCATTTTTTTATGTGTTGATTAATTCTCATACTCATTTATGATGTCCCAGATATCATTTTTTCTGATTCGTTTCCATGAAAACTTTGTTCCGTCCATGTAGATATGTGCATATTGCATTGACTTATTTATTGTCAATTGTGCCCCAGTGAATATTTATAGCACGGGAATCGTAAAAGCTGTGATTTTTTTGTGGAATTTGTTATGTGTGATTTGTTGCTACTTTTGTTCATGTGAAAGATTTGTCCAATGTGAGCATATTCATTTTATTTATGTATTTCATTCTTTAAGCACGTGTTGTTTGGTGGTACCAGCGTACTTAGAAGGTGATGTTGCTTGCAGGTGATCAGAAAGAAAGGATTTTGATTTTTCACACGAGTTTGATTTTACATTTGTCTCCTTGAGCTGAATACAAAATAAATTTCTCTTTAAGAAAGTAATGAAATGGATTGCAAAGCTAATGAAGTTTACCAGCCTTTGGCGCTTGTTACCAGTGGAGAAACTCAATGTCTGAAAAGCCCCACAATTTCTCTTTTGGAACTATTTCTGCGTTAATGTATTCTAATGTGAATGTGGCCTGGTCCTTCGAAGTTTAGATTTTGAGATTGAAAACAATGTGCGTATGAGTGTACCTTTTTTGTTCCAAGAAACATGAATTTCATCTATTTTTCTTGAATGAGAAGTCAAACGTGAATGATTTGTAAGTGATTCATTGCCTTATGTATCTTGTTTCTTCATTTTCTTATTGTTAACAGATACAGTTGAAAAGAATATTGTAAGATTTCTTTTAGTAGATTTTTCCTCATGCCTCATATCCCTCTCCTACTACCCTATCCTCAAATCGATTTTACTTGCTTCTAAAGTTTTTGATGATAATTTTCCTTCTTAAACAGTTACAATTTTAAACATATTTCACGCTTACAACAATTCATATTTTACAAAACTTGAAATAGGAGTTTACAAGTTTTATCAGTCATGGATAATGCTGGAGGGATACCCACAAAAGATTCTGCAGTCGGTGTAGATGCTTCAGTCGAAGAAGAGTATGCTTCTGTTTCTAAGCTGCTTCAAGAATTCACAGATATCCCTACCATTGACAAAGCATGGACTATCAAATCTGAGAGTGGTACTTTCAAATTCATTTTTCTCATTTTTGTTATATATCATTTTTTTTTTAAATAAAAAAGATGCGTTCTTTTTAACTTAAAATCATACACTGTAACTTGGTTATATTTTATATAATTCTTTGCAGAAGATGTTTCTCGTGCTATGTTTTTAATCGGCCAGCCAAACATGTTGTCCAACAAGAGGCGGAAATCAATATTATCGAGTCATATCTTTTGGAAGAGTAACAACTCTGTGAGTTTTCAGTGGGCCCCATTTCCAGTTGAGATGACTGGTGTGTCTACAATGGTTCCGTCTCCATCAGGATCAAAGCTTCTTGTAGTTCGAAATCCTGAAGGAGATTCCCCAACGCACTTTGAGATATGGGGCCCGTCTGGAGTTAAGAAAGAGTTCACAGTTTCGCGCTCTATCCATGGATCTGTATATTCAGATGGATGGTAAATGCATTTATATGGAATGACTATACTAGAATTTGATTTGATTTGTACTGTAACTTTTATGTTGAATTGAAGTAAAGAACTGATTAAAGGAAGAAAAGTATATACTTGCTAAAACCGTCAAAATTGCCACCACAGCAATCTTTAACATGAGATTTTAATTCTTATCTCGATCTTGAAAACAACTGTAACATATTGAAATTCTCATCCTCTGTAGCTTTATGGAGATGCTGCTTAGGCTTCAAAGGAAATTAAATTCACGCATGCCTGCATAGAATGGAATTGATCTCAGAGTAAATGGACAATATATAAGGTTGTGTTTGGATTGTTCAGAAATTGAAATGGTTTCCAAATCATTAAATTTGAATGATCCGAAATCCGCGGGTTTCAAGTACACCTTTGATTTGAGTTACATTCATTTCAAGTTTCTTTTCAAGTGTATTGTGGATTTGGGAAGATTTCAAATCCTGATAAGCCTTTCATCCTCCCAGTTGTTTTTATGTAAATATAAAAATATATATTTGTAAACCATATATAAGTCCGTCTGAAATAGGTGCAATGTTTTTGTGCGTTTGTGTTATGTGCAGAGTGCGTATTCGAGACTCCCCCCCTCTCTCTCTCTCTCTCACACACACACACACAATTCATCTTTTTGCTTTTTTGGGTGTGGTCTGGGTGTCAAGTGTACTTTTAGTTTCTTTTATCGTTCCCCCCTTTTCCATATCTTTTTTTATATATTTTTATGGAGGCAGGTTTGAAGGCATTTCATGGGACTTAGATGAAAATCACATAGCGTACGTTGCTGAGGAACCTGAACCTCCCAAACCCACATTCAGTAATAATATTGGTTACAAAAAAGAAGGCACCACCGATAAGGACTGTGGTAGCTGGAAAGGTCAGGGCTTTTGGGAAGAGGATTGGGGAGAATCCTATGCCGGTAAAAGACAGCCTGCACTTTTCGTTATCGACGTTAACAGGTAAAACAATAACTTGATTTTCCTTTGATTCTCGGTTGCAACTCTTTCTTGCAAATCAAGTGCCTAAGAAAGGAAATCTGTTTTCAGTGGTGAAGTACGTGCTGTCAAGGGAGTAGGAAGAGAGTTGAGCGTCGGGCAAGTTGTGTGGGCCCCACCGACCGAAGGCCAGCAGTATCTGGTTTTTGTTGGGTGGCCATCACATAGTAGGAAAATGGGTATCAAGTATTGTTATAACAGGCCTTGTGCTTTGTATGCGGTCAAAGCTCCATTTTTTGGATCGGAGGGTAGTGTAACCGGGTATGGTGCTAGATATGAGTTGAAATGTTTTATTTTGTATTATTTATTTATTTTTTTAACGTTTTGGGGAGTGTTTGCGGATACACTAAAAAGAAACTCATTGTTTCCATCTCAAATGAATCACCTTTTTTGTGTTTATAATTTATCAGCTGTTATATCTGGTTCCACTTGATTTAGTTTGATTTTTTTAGTACTTATATCTTACTAGTTACTAAAATAGCCACTTCTGCAATAAAATGTGCTGGTCAATACTTTCTTAGTCTTGATTTCTTTGATCTTTTGCGATGAGTGATTGAATATGCTGCAGCTGCTTTGTCATGCTCAATAGCTATTGATTTACTTGCTCTCTTGTGTCAGCAGAGGTAAGGAAGCTGAAGATTCACTCATTATAAAGCTAACCCTGAGCATTAGTAGTGCATTTTTCCCTCACTTCAGGTACGTAAATAACCACTTAAAATCAAAAGCTTGTTATGAATTTAAAGTGGGCCATTTAGGTTCTGCATGTATATCTTAATCTTTCTCCTAAAAAGTTGATTTCTATGATTTGTTCTCTATCTCCAGCCCAGACGGGAAATTTCTTGTATTTTTGTCTGCTAAAAGTTCAGTTGATTCTTGGGCTCATTCAGCAACAGATTCACTTCATAAGATCCAGTGGCCCTCCATTGGGAAATTGGATGCGAGGCCCTTGAAAGTTATTGATGTGGTATGTTCTGATTTTTTTTCTTAATTAAACTTGGGCTTTTCACATGTTACCTAACAACAATGAATTTCCAGTTTCATTATGTTTTATGTTTGTTATTATCTGCTGATACCATTTCTGATGCCCATGGGAATAAAAGTATGGCATTCAGCCCCCTAAAAAACAACAATCTTCTCTTCAAGTCTTTATATTGTTTTAGGTGAGGCCTAAAAGTGTTCTAACTTAGAGCAAGATATTTAGGTATTATTACCATTGCTCGGTCAGTTACATACTGTTAGGCTGCTGTTTGTCTATTCTGATGATATTCAATTANACTGCTGTTTGGGATGTTATTATTATTATTTTCTCTCTCTGCTATCTTTTAGGTATCAGTGGTGATGTGCCCTGAGGATGGCTTATTCCCAGGGCTTTATTGCTCAAAGTTCCTTAATAGGCCTTGGCTTTCAGATGGAAATACGATGGTTTTATCCTCTGTTTGGGGTAGCACTCAAGCGATACTTTCAGTGAATGTATCTAGGTAATCCAGATAACTCAGACTTTTGTCGATCAATCTGAAAAATATTATTATCCAGTCAATTTCTCTTATAAAGTACAAATGATGCCTTTTTAATGTCTACAGTGGAAAATTATCAAGGATTAGTCCAGACATGTCGAAATCTTCTTGGGATGTCCTTGCTTTGGACGGTGACAATATTATTGCCGGTAGGAACAAATATAGAATATTACAAAAACCATCGTCAGATAAATCCTAATTACCAAAAAGTTCCACTGACCTTTGAAAATTAAGAACACCCTCATAAGTTTTAACAAACATCCTTTGACCTTGAGGTTTGCATTTTTAAACAAGATATCTCCTCAAACGAACTGATTTGTTATATAGAAACAGATGTGAAGTGGGTTTTTGTGAGTTTCAAAGATTACTGGGTTTCCTGTTTGGTACCAATTTACTGATATTTTGTGTTTTGGGTCTTTAAGGATGCAGTAGTCCTGTTGAAATTCCCACAATCAAGTATGGCAGCTTGATTGGGAAGATATCTGAAGATGCAAAATGGAGTTGGCTGGATGTTTCATGCCCATTGAGCAAATGCTCTGAAAAGGTGTCCATAATTTTGGTTTATGTTATATGATTTCAAGCATGCTTAGTTCCTAAAGCTCAGCAGCAGTCCATTTATGATCTCACGCAGACCTCGTCTTTGTTGCGGTCTCTAGAATTTGATATCATGAAGATTCCAGTCAGGGACGTGTCTGAGAACTACACAAGAGGTTCTAAACAATATGTTTTTTTAAGTATATATAGTTTTGTTTGTACTTTTTGCTTTTTGATAGCTGCCTTGCATATGAGAAAAACTTGTGTAAGATTCATTCTGTTTGATGAATCTCTAAATCTATGTCGGTTTAAATCATTCGTTCTATTACTTTTTGAGGTCATATATTTACCACTTTCATCTCACCAGAGATTTTTTTTAAGTAGTACACTATTCACTCATCTCACCTTTTATCTCTTCAATTACAGGTTAAATTTTTGAATTAAAACTCACTCACTACTTATTTACCCATCAAATTTACTATTGACCCACTTACAACTTTTTACATACCACTCATTTTATTACTATTTTTTACCCCATATCAACTTTAATCATTAGATTTCCATCTTACATCATACTTTCCAGAATCTCTCCAAAATATGTTTTAAACACTTTCTCTAGTGAAGAACATATTTTCACTGAAAGCATATCGGGTCGTACCCTTAGTTCTTTACAGTTTTCCTAGGGTTTTTTCATTTTTGAGGATTGTTTTAGTGTTTTCAGGGTTTTTACATTTTAATGTTGCTTTAGTTTATCCTTCGAGTTTTTTTAACCTTTTGGTACGTTCTGAAAAAGTTATTAGCTTTTACATTGTCTTATGGGTCAAGATCCGCTTGACAGACCGACGTTTATAATGTACATATTCTTTGAGCTGTTTTTATTTTTTTAGAATTTTTTAATAAATCACCTTTTTTATAATTTAAATTTGTACTAGGTGCAAGCAAACCGTTTGAGGCTATATACGTGTCATCAAAGCCAAAGTCTGGGAAGTCAAAGCTTGACCCATTAATTGTAATCCTTCACGGAGGTCCTCATTCCGTGTCATTGTCAAGCTTCACAAAGCCATCTGCTTTCCTTGCCTCACTTGGTTACAGCTTGCTTATTGTGAATTATAGGTAGGCAACTGATTTCTTTTTTTTTTTTTTGCATTTATCAAACCTATAAGTGTTAGTAATTATGAGTGCTTAAGGACATGATGTAGTTGTTAGTTAATAAGATATGATGGTCGATAAGGGACATAAAAGAAAGTTACTAGTTTGCTGCAAATTAAAAACGCATGATCAATCCTTTTTTTTATTTTTTATTTGGAAAGTTCACACCGGCCATTAGGAAAAGGATATCAGGGTAATTCTGTTGAAATGGGCAAAAATTAGTTGCATTTTAAAAAAATTAAGGTTCCTTCTTACTAACCCACACTTTGGTTTGGCTTTGTTCTGTAGAGGTTCTTTGGGATTTGGTGAGGAGGCATTGCAGTCTCTTCCGGGGAAAGTGGGGTCTCAGGTACTCTTATTTATTTTATGGAATATTCCAAATAACTACCCTTGAATTTAACTCATTTTCTTTCCTTAACTAAAATATACAAAACCTGTCCCTCTTTCCAAAATTAGAAATACCCGTTCTTGACATTATTTGTTTTTTATGAATATTATCCTTTTGAGGTTGGTCCTACAAAATCACATATCGCGTGATAATTTCTCTGCATGGTTTATGCAGGATGTCAATGATGTACTCACTGCTATAGACTATGTTACCGATAAAGGACTCGTAGACCCATCTAAAATAGCAGTGCTTGGTGGCTCTCATGGCGGGTTCTTGACAACTCACTTGATTGGTCAGGTTGAAATCGGCTTTTCCACTATTGTTTTTCCATTCATATAATTACAATTAAGATTTAGTACAATTCCAAAACAAATTACAATTAATATCTTCTCTTCATCTTTATCTCATACATTACCCCTATAGAAGTTGGAATTTGTAATAGCTATTTTAGTTGGACTGATGTCAAGGCCAGTTTTGGTAATTACCTTTTTCGATGTACTAATTGCTGATTTTTGCAAATTTGATTCGTTTCCGATTTTTAGGCTCCCGACAAATTTGCAGCTGCAGCAGCTAGAAATCCTGTGTGTAACCTGGCTTTGATGGTGGGCACATCTGATATACCTGATTGGTGTTATTTCGAGGCTTATGGTAGTGAAGGAAAATCTATCTTTACAGAATCTCCTTCGGCCGAACACCTTGCTCTGCTTTACAGCAAATCTCCAATCTCTCATATCTCAAAGGTACGCATTTTCTGCTGTATGCGTGGAATGCTGTTTGAAGCTGAAGAGAGATTTTTGAAAGTTAAAAAAAGGAATAAACTGATTGCATTATTCAACCTTGAGTACAATGTACAATGATATATATACTAGTCTAATTTATACAATATACATTTATACAATACTAGTCTAGGAGCAAACGAAAGAACAGAAATAAGTTAACGAGCCTAATTGTAGGGATTACAACAATCAGCTAATGGATACCCTAATTTATACAATATACATTTCACGAATGCATACTATGACTATGTTTGGTAAAACTAGGTAGCTGATAAGTTAGCTGATAGCTTATAAGTAATTTTCGAGCTTATAGCTCATAGCTTTTAACTTATGGCTCAAAAACTAGCTTATATGATAAAAGTGTTTGGTAAAATTAACTGAAATGAAAATTTCAAAGAGCTTATTTGAAAAGCTACCCAAAGAAGCCCATGAGATAAGCTCGAGCTTTTTAAAAAAACTCGTCCTACCAAACGAAGTCAGGAAGCTTATAAGCGAACCAAATCAGCTATAAGCTAGCTTATTTGGTTACCAAACATAGCCTATTATTTATAAATAACAGAATGATTTGTCACAGTTGAATACAAGAAATTTACATTGTCGCGCTGAGGTAAATCTTTTACGTCAAAACTCAATTTTGTTGTGCGTGAAAATCTTTGAAAATGCATACATTCTTCAACCAATTTTCATAATTTTCTCAATACTCATTTCTGCACTTTATTGTGTGTATTTATGGAGGATGCTGATTATTGGTAATTCGACATATGCTTGTTCATCTGCAGTGATTGATATCTTTTTGCTGAGAATTTTTTTCAGGTCAAAACTCCAACACTCTTCCTTCTAGGCGCTCAGGATCTTCGCGTACCAATGTCCACTGGTATACAAGTAAGTCCTCTCTCACTATCATAGAGTTTCACATTAACGAGAGATTTGCGAGAAGGTTCTTATTGAATGTTAAAAAAATCAAAAAGTTTGAGTGCATCGTTATAAAGATATTTATTTATGCAGTTTAGCAGTTCTATTAATTCCACGATCTTATACAATATTTATCATAAATGCATACATCGATAAAGGCTCACGATATAACAATTTACAACAAACAATTTGAGCATTGTATGTAACATAAAGAAGATATCCTGATTTAATCGTCGAAAATTGCTTTTTTTTTGTCGCACATCTAATAAATTGCTGTTATACATTTTATTGTAACTAGTCAAAAAATAATGTCTCGTCGTCTAAATTGCTTTCTTGTTTTCCATACTTGTAGTATGCGCGAGCAATGAAGGAAAGAGGCATCGAAACTAAGGTGATTGTGTTTCCCAATGATGTGCATTCAATCGATAGGTAAGATAATTTGGTATGAATAGAATTAATCTCTTATGGTGTGCTCTTAATAATGCGAAATTGACATGGGATTTTCTTGCAGACCGCAGTCTGATTTTGAGAGCTTCCTTAATATTGGAGTATGGTTCAAGAAGTACTGTACATAAGAGCAGCTGTGTATGTTTCTCATATTTTATCCGGATGATTCTTGCTTGGATTTTGTATTAGTCGCTCTTTATAATGTGGGTTGATTAGTGGTACAAGCCCTTCATAGCATCTGTAATTCAACAAATGCAGTTTATTAGTGAGTATATCAACAGTAGAATAATTTAGTGTTTCAAATTTATTTCATTTATTGTAACATATTTACCACTTTACCTTCTGACTTTCAACTAGATACCTGGGTTTGTCAACAAATTATCTAAGGGTTTAACCGTTTAAGAAGTGTTTGCAGTTCGTCGGTAATTCTGTTAAATCGAAGGACAACTGTTCTATTATATTCTTTTTTTAATGATTAGTAAAGTGAATGTGCGATGCATGTGATACATAATTTATATTTTTAATTGATTTTTAACTTATGGTCTATTAATTTTTGCATTATCTTTTTTCATTAATTAAACAAAGTACATTACATAATGAACTGTGTCGAGTATATTGAAAGTTGAAATATAATTTTTAAAATAATAATATTTAAAAGTCATGGTGAAAAAGATTGCATGAAATTTTGGTTGGCAAATTTTCATTATTTAAGTTAGTCTTCTTTAATCGAAATCTTTTTGTTTGGGAGAGATTGAGAAACACACGGTACAACTAAATTGAAAACTTTTACAAGAATAAGACATGTGATAGTTTACAATTTTGTCTTCTTATCTTGTTGAAGAAGACCCAGTTTTGTCATTATTTTTTATTGACTAAATAAAAAATTCGTAATTCAATTGATATATGTTAGCAAAGTTTTTAAATATTATTCATTTTATCTTTCCCTTTTCCACTGGTATAGTTTTCATATGCATTTTTCACTTGATCTAATTAAGTTATTTTCATGAGTTATAAATCCCCTCTTAATATAATTTAAAAACGTGCTGAGTCTAAATGGCTGCCTCGCACGCTTCGGAAGCTTATTTGGCAACATTACATGCTTCGGTTTTTGGTTCGGATACATTCCCTAATTGTTTAAAATAAAATACTTAATTTCTTATATACCGTGTAAATCCTTAAACTCCAAAATAAATAAGATTCTTATCTTATTTACATCTTATGATTCTTATCTTATATATCGTGTAAACCAAAATTAAAAAAAAATAGCTTTAATAATCTTTTTATATAGTTTAAATTAAAAAAAAAATACTATAATTTTACAAAAAAATATATAGCCACTTGCATATTAGGATTCTTATCTTATATGTCGTGTAAACCAAAATGAAAATTTAGCTTTACATATTATTTTATTTATATAATTAATGTAAACAATAACTTTCTTATATAGTTTAAATTAAAAAAATACTATAATTTTACAAAAAAATTATAGCCACTTGCATATTATATCTTTTCAATCCAACCATGGCAAATAATTATTTAATATTTTTATAATATCTATAAAAATACATTGAAATAGTTATAGAATATTACATGATCTTTCTAATATATTTTAAATAGTTGAAATAAAAATAAAATAAATTTTGATTAACACCATGGTAAATAAATTATTTAAATCTTTTTAGAATATCTATACAAATACATTGAAATAGTTCATGTGTTTTTTTTTTTTTTATGTTTTATATATATTTTTTCAAATAACCCGTGTAGTACACGGGTGTCGTACTAGTATATATTAAATTCAAGTTTTGGTCGAACCATAATATAATAATAGTTATCTCCAATGCGTGATGTAGATGAAAAATAATATTATAAACTTAGTCATATTAAACATTTATACATATATAAATTTGGTCAAATTTTCGTATAACATTGTTGGTAAATATTCTTTTTTTTTTTCATTCAAGTTATATTTATATATCATATGATATATTCAGTTAGATGTAACTTTATTTAATTGATAATTTATCATAAAATTTATTGATTAAAGTACTTTTCCAACATGACCGACTTCCCAAAATCTCACCATTGTCTACCGACACCACAACCCACCTCGACCCACCTCGGAAGTGACCGAGTTCATCAATATCCAAGCAGGTGATAAGGCACCCACACGACCTCCTTATAACTCGCGCCCAACGTCATGATGATAGCGGGCTCAACTGACCAAACCGCTCATTTAAAGCTACTTTTCGAACAAATCCTGAATGATGGGAGATCTCGAACAATGTGTACTAAAAAGTTACTATATATAGCTTAAGGTTCCCTCAGTGAAGGGGGACGGCATTTTTTTTGGATATCATCTTTACCTCTGCCAAGAATGTACTGACCAATTATCAATTAATAAAAATTTCACATTATCGCCATCTAATACTTTAATCGATACCATCTACACGTTAATGATGTCGTTACGAATCTATACGACAACATACAGACAACTAACATAGCAATGACATACAACTATATTAGCAACTACAGACAAATAAACTAGCACCAACAAACAACTAACTTTGCAACTACAGAAAAAATAACATTGCAACTACATACAATTAACTTGCAACTAGATACTACTAACTTTGCAACTAAAGAAAACTAACCTTGCAACTACAGACGACTAACCTAGCAACTAAAGACAACTAAACTAGCAACTACAAGCAAATAACCTAGCAACTAGATACAGATAACTATGCAGCAATATAGAATAAATATATATCAATTTTTAACTACATATGCATCTTACAATAGCTATTTATGCACCATAAACCAAACAAACACCAACTTGAACAGAATCATCAGACATCTTCTTCTGTTTTGATTTTAATGAGTCTAATGTCAAGTTTTCCATACGATTATCAAAAAAACCTCGGCCAAAACCACTCATTTTGACCTCGGTATTGCTTCTCTTGCGCAAAAGCTCACAGTTCCAGCCAACAAAGGACGGGAGACTCCTTGGAACATCACGAGTTACAAAAACCAGCCGATCAACGTATAAAACCTGCATTTTGAAATATATATATATATATTTATATATATAAATTGGAATATAAATAAATATAATAATAAATTGATTAAGAATAATATAGAAATAAATTCTTACAATGAGAAAAAGAGAAGGCCCATTAAAAGAAGTCTTGTTGGTCTTTTCCCATTTGGCTCCTTTTGAAATCAGACTTTGAAGAGTGTAATCAGCCCAATTCAAATCAGAAACAAATATTATGTCAGTAATGGACTTGAAGAAAAGAGGGTTGACATAACCAGCAGAATTGATTCGATCAAATGATCAAAGCATCCACCAAAGCAACAAAATGAAAACAGAACATTTCATCACCATTAGAACACTGCAACAATTGTTTGCTGACATCGTCGGGAGTGATTTGTCAGAAGGTTTTTGAAACTTACTCCTCCAATTATTCAACAAATCACAAACTTCAGACTTCTTCTTTAATTCAATAGGCTTCTCCCCTCTAGGCAAGCCTACCTCTCAACGTCAACAACATCGATGTGGATCTTACCCTCACTAAAACGCATTACAGAGCTAAACTGGTCAAAGGTATCCAACACCTAGTAAGATAAATGTGTTGGAAAATCTTTAATATTTGAGATGCAGCAAATATCCAAAACCCATTTTATCTACTGCTCTTTTCTGGTCATCATTGAATTGTGCAATGGCCTCAACCAGAACTCTTGGAGAAGAATGGGTTGAGAGCTTTGGGAAAAGAACTGGAACATCAGACTGCCGTTCACGAGCTTGACGTAAAGTCGGTGAGATGAATCAGTCAGCAAAAGAATGTCATCATCCCTCTGACGCTTATTGGATTTTTCCATAGCCATTTCTTAAAAGTAAACTGAGTTAAAAAAATGTCAACTAGATATAACAAACCTTGCATCAGCAGAGAAGTAACCTTGCAACTAACATTGCAACTAGATATAACTAACATTGCAAGTGCAGATAACTAACATTGCAACTACATACAACTAACCTTGCAAATATAGACACCTATCCTTGGAAAAACAAACAAATAACCTTGCAACTATAGAAAACTAACCTTGCAAATAAATATAACTAACCTAGCAACTACAGAGAACTAACTTGCAACAAAAATACACCTAACCTGCAACTAAATTCAGCTAACTTTGCAAAGAAAGACACCTATCCTTGCAACAACAGACAAATAACCTTGCAACTATAGAAAAATAACCTTGAAAATAAATACCCCTAACCTAGCACATACAGAGAACTAATCTTGCAACAATATATAACTAACCTTGCAACTAAATATAAATAAACTAGTAATTTAATACAAGTAAACCTGAAACTAAAAACAACTAACCTTACAAAAAATACAACTAACATCACAAATAAGTACAACTAAACATGCAACTAGATAGAACTAACCTTGCAACAACATAGAACTAATCTTGCAACTACTAATAACTAACATTGCAACTAGATACAACTAACCTTGCAACTATATACAACTAACCTAGCAACTACAAAAAACTAACCTAGCAACAATAGAAAAATAACCTAGCAACAACAAAAAACTAACCCTGCAACAAGATAGAACTAACTTTCCAACTACGGACAAGTAACCTTGCAGCTAAACACAAACATCCTTGCAACTCAGACAACAACAAATAGAACCCTAAAAATATGGATGATATATACTTTATACATGGATTTACTTCAAAAAAAAACTAACAGAGATCATACAAAATAACTAAAACATATTACTTTAATCTAGTAAATGAAAAAAAAATAAAAACCTAAAATCAAAAAAGAGATTACAAACAAAAAAAAATGTAAAAATACTCACCGATTAAGACGAGAACCTGCGACAAGAAATTGCGAACGAGAAAATGAAAACATAAACTGAGACGAAAAGCAAAATCGAAATCGACCTTAAACGAGAAAGAGCGAAAATGGAAGCGGGAGAGAGAAAAAAAGGAAGAGAATTTTGTGACGAAGAAACCGCCCGCGAAATATTAATTAATGTAATAAATCAATCTTGAACGTTAGATTAGATGAGGAGTGAACGGACGAGATCAGGTCTCACGTCCTCACTTTAAATAAGCGGATGCATTGGAACCAATCCCTATATAAATATATAAATATATATGTATTTATATATATATAAGAGACTCATTCCTAGCCACGAGATTTAGATCTTGATTTAAATAATAATTCTTTATTTTTATTATTTAATTCTTTATTTTTAATTATTTACATATTATTATGACCATTGATCGTTGACTCCGCAGTTGACCGTTGACTCCGACGTTGACTTTTGACTTCCAGCGTTGACTTCTGGCGAGAATCGTGGACTTCCGGCATTGACCATTGATTCGTTGACCTTAGTATGCATCATGTATGAAAGAAACTGTGCATTCAGCTAACCCTGCAACTAAAGACAACTAACCTTGCAACTACAGACAACTAACCTTGCAAACTGAATACAATTAAACATTGCAAATAAAAACAACTAACCCTGCAACAAAATAGAACTAACTTTGCAACTACAGACAACTAACCTTGCAACTAGAGAAAACTAACCTTGCAACTAGACAGAAATAACCTTGCAACTAAAGATAACTAACCTTACAACCAAAGACAACTAACCTTGCAACTAAAGACAACTAACCTTGCAACTAAAGACAACTAACCTTGCAACTACAGACAACTAACCTTGTAACTAAAGACAACTAACCTTGCAACTAAAGACAACTAACCTTGCAACTACAAACAACTAACCTTACAACTACAGATAACTAACCTTGCAACCAAAGACAACTAACCTTGAAACTAAAGACAACTAACCTTGCAACTAAAGACAACTAACCTTGCAACAAGATAGAATTAACCTTGCAAATTGAATACAACTAAACATTGCAAATAAAAACAACTAACCCTGCAACAAAAACTATCCCACGAATTTGCTTCTTTCACATATTTGTCAAACTGTTTTTTCATATTTTCAAAAAATCACCCAGACAACAAAATTTTTGAAAAGATATATAATTGATGTTTTGGAAAACATCCTTATTTTTAATATAATTTTAATATAAAATCGTAATTACTTTAATTAATAACAAAAACTACTACATGAAAGTTTTAATGTTTAAGAAAGAATACACAAAAAAATGCTATATTGCAATAATAAATACAATGGTCAGACATTCCACTTAAAATCGCAACGAATAATATTCATTGGTATAGCGAAAATATATATACATATTCTAACAAACTAGGAAAATAGATCAGTTCATTTAGCCACTTCGTTATTTAAGAAAAATAAAATCTTATATTTAGAAATTGCACCTTATATTTATTGAATTGAATTTTTATCCCACAAAAAACGTTATTTATGTGTTTGTTTGATTCTTTTTTCCAATTTTGGTCACAAGGCCCCATAAAGTTAACGATTTTCACCTGACCATTAGGTGAAAAACATATGAAAGGACAATATAAAGTACAAAAATATAAAATTTATTAAATATTATAAAATATAATTAAGTTGTCATACTTACTAATAAATATGAAAAAAAGTAATAAATAAAAATGTTATAATTAATAAAAATGAATATAAAACTTTTAAAATTGTACTTATCGATGCAAACGAACTGAATTGTTCAATGCTTGTTAATTTTTTGTGCTTATTAGTTCTATGTGTAAGTTTTAGGTAATAGACAATAGTTATTTGTGCTTTTATCCATGTAGGTTAGAACTTTTATTTTTTTTTTAAAAAATGATTATTTTAATTTTAAATAACCTTTTATTTTCTTTTTTAATATAATAATAAATATCATATTACATATATAAAATAATAATTATATATATTATTTAATATGTAAGAAATTTAACTCAATTGAGAAATTAATAGGTAATTTTGAGATAAAATAATGAGTGATTTTAAAAGAATATATGGTACTAAAAAGTTCATGTGTTAAGTATATTTTTAATAGAAAAATTGTAGGTATTCCACTGAAAATTGCAACGAATATTTCATTGGTGTAGTGTTCATTGAAAAATTTCATTGTCTATTAGAGATCAAATTAAATTACATTGAATTTTTAGTTAATTTAATGATTACAATTACCATTATTTATTATTGTATGAATTTCAGTTAGAATTTGTTTTCAGACCATATTTCAACTGTTGAAAAAACTGTCAATGGAATTTTAAAAAATTCAATATAAGTTTATGAAAGCTAATTGCAGTGGAGGATACAAAATAATTTCTTATTGGGAGCACTATTTAGTTAATAGAAAAAGTATACCATCAAAATAACATAATGCACTATAATTTTTATAAATTATACTTTTCATAGTTTGTCATCTTTCGCATTTGTAATACATTTTTAACACATATAAGTTAGAAAATATTAAAAAAAATATGATTTTTCTTAATTCAATATAAGAAAATCATTGAAAACAATATACTTTTTAGAATTTTTTATGAACAAAACTTGAAATCGGTATTGTTTGTTCTCATAACGGCCACGAAGTAGAACTATTATTTTTTAAATTAATCTATAAAAATATTAATCTTTACCAAGAAATTATATGGATATATTACCAGTATCCATCTATCCAATCTGTATTATGATAATAAAGCATTGTTTTTCTTTACAAAAATGTATGAAATTAATATATAATAAGACATTTATAAAATTTCATAAATAATATTAAAAGTGTTATAATTGATTAAAATAAATACAAAACTTTTAAAACTTGTATTTATCAATATAAATGAGTTGAGTTGTAAACATTTGTTAATTTTTTGTGATTATTAATTCTATGTGTAAGGTTTAGGTGACAGACAATAGTTATTTGTACTTTTATCCATTTAGGTTAGAACTTCTAATTTTTTTTTTTTAAAAAAAATTGATTGTTCTAATTTTAAATAAATTTTTTATTTAATATTAGTTTTTTAAATATAATATACAAATATCATATTACAATTATACAATACTAAATATTTTTATTATTTAATATTTAATATGTAAGAAATATAACTTGATTAAGAAATTAATAGGTAATCTTGAGATAAAATAATGAGTGGTTTCTAAAACAATTACATGACTAAAAAGCCATGTGTTTAATGTATTTTTAAAGATAATTAAGTAATAACAAAAGATATCACATAAAAATTTAATGTTTAAGAATGAATAAATTAAAAAAAAAACCAACCGTAAGGTATTCCCCTGAAAATTCCAGTGGATATTTCATTGGTATGACTTTCATTGAAAACTTCATTGGCTATTCCAACGGAGATAAAGTTAAATTACATTAGAATTTAACTGATTAATTATTCTCATTACTATTATTTATTGTTGTGTGATTTTTCATTGGATTTTTTCTCAGACAATATTTTAACTGTTGGAAAAACAGCCATTGGAATTGTAAAAAATTCAATGGAAGTTTCATTGAAAAGCTAAATGCAGTGGCAGATCCAAAATAATTTCTTACAGGGGCACTATACCATCAAAATAACATAATGCTTTTACAATTTATACTTTGTCATATTTCTCACCTGTGATACATTTTTAATACATCAATACAGTCACGACAAGTTAAAATATATTAACAAAAAAATATAATTTTTCTTCAACATAATAAAATCATTGAAAATAATATATTTTTTAAAATTTTTATGAAAAAAAGATTTAGGTTGTGGTATAGTTGACTCGACAATATAATTGATGAATTTATAAATTATTAATATATAACTATAATAACACATACATTAGTTAAAGAAGTCATGAAAAAAGTTAGAGAAAAAATATGTTGCAAAAGAGAGAATATAAGCTGTCATCGAGATTAAAATAAATAAAATTGAATTAAGAGGGTGAAATTGTAATTTCTAGATTTATCATATTTTATTTAGTAATTTGTTATATTTCTCACCTGTAATACATTTTTAATACATCAATACAGTCACGACAAGTTAAAATAACATAACAGAAAAACATAATTTTTCTTCATGATAATAAAATCATTGAAAATAATATATTTTTTAAAATTTTAATATGAACAAAAAATTTTATGTTGTGGTATAGTTGACTCTGCAATATAATTGATGAATTTGTCAATTATTAATATATAACTATAATTCTATATACATTAGTTAAAAGAGACATGAAAATGTTAGAGAAAAAATATGTTGCAAAAGAGAGAATAGAAGCTATCATCAAGATTAAAAAAAAAATTAAAAGGGTGAAATTATAATTTCTAAATTTATCATATTTTCTTTAGTTGTGATACTGTGTTTATGGTATAACTTTAATAAAGTTATGAGCTGAATTAAATTATAATTGGTTGAGTCACAAATTAATTCATTATTTATCTTTCTTTCTTTTAATTTTACTTTCTGAATATGGGACATGAATAAAATTATGAAAAATGTTCCCATAATTTTTGTTAGATACATTATGCTATATGTTTTGGGAAGTAGCCATATGTCGACCGTATTAAAAAAAATGGATCTGCCCATGATTCTAACAAAATATTTTTGTTATATTTTTTATTGAAATAATTCAAACGAGAGGAATGACATTTAAATATTCAATAGAATTGGTATTAATTTTTTAGTTAAATATTTCATTACTTTCTAACATTAAATTTTTGACTTTCGAAATACTTAATATTTTTTTATTTGTTATCCTTTTATATGTAATACATCACATCATTTCTTTCCAATGATGTTTGATTTGAAAATTTATTGTAAATAAAATAAAAATATTATAATTATTTATAACGATATAAAATAATATACATATATATATATATATATATATTATCAATACCAATTAAAAATAATAAATGGACCTAAAAGTATCTCATAAAATAGATTATAAATCTATGTTAAATAAGTTTTATTAAGTATAAATTAACATAAGATAAACATGTGGACATTTTTCTTACATAGATTTAAAATATTAATACTACGAAAAAAGTAAAAACTAGATGTAAACTTACAACTATTGTCAATTTTAATTATGTGAATTAAAAAGAGTAATAAATGAGTAGTATGCTAAACTATTATTCAATACTTCTTCAAATGGAACACCATAATCGTTGTAACATATACTTTCAATGAATATGAAAATGAGTTAGTTACATTATGTTTTATCAAAAAATGAAAAAAAAATGTGAACTTTTTAATCTTATATACAGTATAAAAGTACAATTTTATCAAATATATATTATTATAAATAAATAAATAAATAAATAATGTTAAACAATATTTTATCTTATGTGATTATAATTGTAGCCAAATAAATAAGATACTTTGATAACAACATAATTATATAAGATTTGTAAACAAATTAAACAATACATATAAATATGCCCTAATTCTTTTAACAAATAAAGTATTATCTGCGAATATAATAAGAAACAAATAAAACAATATTAAGGCAATGAGGAAAAAGAAGTCTGATTTTTTTATTTTAGAGAAATATGAATATCAACATTTAGAAACAAAGGTCTTTTATAATTACTACATTTTTTATTACTGGCATTTAAATTCTCATAAATATTGACCCTATATTATCAATTTTGATTTTTAAAATAATTAAAAAAATAAAAAAAATTGTAATAGATAATATATATTTTAATAATGATTTTGTAATAAATTTCACAGATGGCGAAGAATATTATAATATAATAGAATTTTGATTTTTCTCCTCTCTAATATTTTAACAAATGATATGTTTCTCAATATTATCTCATTGTTTTTTTTTCATTGTTAAAGAATCAAGAAAAGATATTTATCATAAATTTTTTAAACTTTATGATTGATGCAAAAATTTGGACAATAAAAGCGTTTGAAATCATTGGATCAACCAAGCTGCTCAATAATTTGCAAACAACATATTATATAGTTCGTCTATATTCAAAATAAATAACAATGAAAAGGAAATGTCGGAGCATGATAAAAATATTTTTGAATTTTTGAATGAAGTTATTATATTTTGATAGAAATATCTACAATTTTATTGGGGTATTGTGCTCGAACATATGTGCAAGTACTCCAGAGTATATACTTTCATGTAATGTATGATGATTTCAAAAATTAATTTAGTCTTCATGTAATGTGTGATGATTTAAAAAAATAATTTAGCGTCTCGGGAGAAGTACATGTAACCAATATTTTGAAAGGTTTAACTTTTATTTGGAAATAAAACTCATTCTCACCCCATGGGGGAGGTGTCAATTTGTCTATATGGAGAGAATAATGTAGTAGTTTAAAAAAAAAAGATAATATCAGCAATTTTAGTGACACGGTTGATTATTTCACAGAGATATTCATTAATTGTTATTAGCAATACTTTATGGGGTCGTTTACTAGCAGTGATAGGATTGGATTAGGTTGGTTAACCAACCTAATCCTTCGTTTACTAAGTCTGTTGGGGATTCGAATTTTACTGATGTGGCGTGTGGGCCCCGCGTCTGGAAACTGATGTGGTGGGTTACAATAATCCGCCCAAAATGGTCTGAGTAATTAATCCTTTATTCATCCTTCCCATTTTGACCTCATTTTAACACTTAAAATGTCTGTTCTGCCCCTCTATGTCTTCTAAATTACAGGATTAGGCATATATATCTCGTTACTTGTCCAAACGTCGCCATAGATAGGATCTCGTCTGCCCTACTTCGTCGTCTCCGCCCGTAACCCTACCTGCAACTTCTTCTTCTTCTTCTTCGTTTTTTACGATTTTCTTTACTTCTTCACCCTTCGTACTAACATGGATATTCTCGCAGGTGGCAATTGCTGAGAGCTTGCTTGACGGTTGGGCATATTTTTCTCCACCAATTCAACGATGTGTTCTTAATTTTTTTTTGTTTGTTTAATTTTGCGTTGTGCGCGTTGCTTATACCATTTTATTCTCCCCCATTTGTCAGCTGCTTTGTGTTCTTCGAAGATTTGTGCCTTAATCTCATCCCCACGATTTCACGGCTCCGGGCTGGGTAAGTGATTGTATACTATTTCATGTTTCATATTTTTTTAAATCTCATTTTTTCGGTTTATATGTACCGGTTACAATTCTTTTTGTTATCTACCTAATTATGTAGTTCAACTTTGTCACTACATTACGGCATATTTCGGTGTATGTCAATCCTGCTAATGCTAAGGTTTAGTTGTTTTTTTCCTTCTACTCTGTTTTGTTCAACCTACGAATAGTGACTGCTTATAAAGCCAATACATATGTGGTAGTGAAAATACAGATTGATTAAATATTGTTCATTCTTGGTCTGTATGTCAATCCTGCTAATGCTAAGGTTTATTTGTTTTTTTTCCTTCTACTCTGTTTTGTTCAACCTACGAAAAGTGATTGCTTATAAAGCCAATACATATTGTTCATTCTTGGTCTGTTCATTCTCAGTGGGCCTATGCGCAATCATTAATGAGTTTTCATGGGCAATAGTATTGAGATTTGAAAGAGAATTATGAGAAGGTTGGACTATTGTTGTTGATGATTGCTTCAAAAACTGCCAGTTCAATTGCTTTTGGCTGAAACAAACAAATTAAAGGCAGTTTGACCTTTGTGCAGTGTTTTCATGTGAAGGGTTTATTATCTGCTTTTGTCGAGAGAAGTAGGGATCTAACTGAATGTGGCCTCGGTTAAATACGTTACATGCATTCATTGACGGATCCTCTGAGTTCTAGAGCTACTATAGATGAAATAAATGTGTTTCCAAGCATCTAAATAACAGAAACTATAAACATAGTACTTATTTACAATTTAGTTCACTGCTTGCATTTTTGTGACTCCACTTGGGTTAAGAGATTTGAGTTGTGAATTGTGACTTTCCACTGCTTGCATATCTGTGACTGAGTTGTCAATTTTGATATGATTTGCTTTCATTATTTGTGACTGATTTGAGATGTCAATGTTATGTACTTTAATGTGTCTGATTGTTTTGGAAAGTCGCAATAATTCATGTCTGATTGGATTTTTTTGTCAACCAATTTGACCTAGTATTTAAAATCACCCACTTCGATGTCTTATTCAAATGGAAAGTCACAAGAAGTCAATGAATATTCAAACATGAGTTGTACAGTGTTCAAGAACAAGATAAAGTCCCTTCCATAGAATAACAATAGTGAAGATAACCTGCGTCTGCTATTTTATGTGTGTGTGGTGCTTCACCTCATACGTTTAGAAATAGTAAAATAAAATAATATTTGTCATATTGATTTGTAGATGGATTCGGTTGGAGAAGAATTAGCAGTTGTTGCTATATTGGAAGAGGTCATGTGTAGTGTTCAACTTTTTTTGCTACTAGCTACTTATTACTATATCAAATTCATCCGTCCTCGGCGAAAACGACGACGTTTGGGCAGTAACCATGTTCCGTTATTTCGAGTTAGTGATAGACTCCCACATCAGGTCAACTATATGCGAAGGTTGATCGATGTGAGTGACACAACTTGTGTCGAGAACCTACGTATGGACCGTAACTCCTTTGGCCGTCTGTGTCACCTTCTTGAAAGCTCTGGCAGACTTAGGCAATCTAGAAATGTTCCTTTAAGTGAACAAGTGGCTATTTTCCTTTCAATCCTAGCTCACCATAAGAAGAATGTCACTTTAAAGCTTGATTTCGTTAGATCCGGTCGAACCATAAACAAATACTTTAACCGAGTTCTTGACGCTGTCATCCGAATTCACTCAATCCTCGTTGTGCAACCAAAAGCAGTTGAGGCAGATTGTGTCGATGAAAGGTGGAAATGGTTCAAGGTAACCTACAACACATTTCTCAACGTCGTTCGAATTTCTTAGTTCAACACTCATGAACTAATAAGTATCTTTGGTTTTGTCTCGTTAGGGATGCCTAGGAGCACTAGATGGAACCTACATTGATGTGCGAGTCCCTGCTACTGACAAGGCACGCTATAGAAACCGTAAGGGTAGTATAGCTGTTAATGTACTTGGGGTTTGCGATAGAACCATGAACTTCGTTTACATGGTTTCTGGATGGGAGGGGTCAGTGGCAGACAATCGAGTCCTGCGTGATGCTGTTACTAGGACGCATGGTCTACGTGTTCCCAATGGTAATACTAACTATATATTACCGAAACATCACCCAATCATCTTTTTAAAATAAACATAACACAAGCTTTTCATTATTTACGATAAATTAAAATGTGACACAGGAAATTATTATTTGGTGGATGGTGGTTATACGAATGGTCCCGGCTTTTTAGCGCCATATAGGGGTGTGAGATATGACTTACAAGAGTGGGGCACGGGATCACGCAGGCCACAAAACTTTAGAGAATTGTTCAACCTTCGTCATGCTAAGGCTAGAAATGTGATTGAACGTTGCTTTGGAATTTTGAAGATGCGATGGGCAATTCTTAGGAGTTGCTCATATTATTCCATTCGAACACAAAATCGCATTATCATGGCATGTGCGCTCCTACACAATTTCATACGTACGTCAATGGCCACTGATCCAATTGAAGCCTTAGTTCCTGAGATCCCCGAAGTTGGATTGCCCACAACTACGGGTGAAGATGATTTGATAGACCAGGTGAACAGTAGCCCAGAATGGACACAATTTCGTGACCGATTGGCACAAGGTATGTTTCATGATTGGCAGAATAATGTGTTTTAGGTTAACAAAGTTTATTTTTTCAATATAGGATTATGAGATTTCGGTGAACAAACATTTCCATGGTTGTTGACTTGTCTTCTTTTTATACCATTTTGTTGTGACATTTTATCCATTGATGTTTGGTTTGGTGTGTTTATTTGTTTATCAATTTTACGAATAAATTATTTTGGATAATGCGATGTGTCTTTATATTAGAATGCAAACGAATCCTTTAAAAGAGGCCTTCGTGAGAACAGGTACCACCATGGACTACTCATGTACCCAAGAAAGTGGTCGATCTTCCTCCTCCCAAATAGCAAGACGACGTACGTGGAGCCGGCGTGAGGAGTCTGCCCTAATAGATATCTTGAAAGACATGGTTATCGAGGGATGGAAGGCAGATAATGGGTTTAGGCAAGGATATAATTTTGAGATTGAGAAAAGATTGAAGTTGAAGATACCAGACTGCACCCTTCAAGCTGAACCACACATCAGCTCAAAAATACATGTGTGGATGAAGAACTATAGGAGTGTGGCACTCATCAAAGGAACTTCAGGCTTCGGGTGGAGTGAGTTGACAAAAAATTTTTCCTGCGACGATAAAGTTTGGACACAATGGGTAAAGGTAAATTATGATACCCATTCATCATGGGATGTAAGAAAGAGATAATATTTCCAAAACATTTGTGCCAATTACGTGTATGTGGTTAATGTAGGTGGATCCAAATGCAAAAACACTTAGGAACAAGTCTTTCCCCTACATCAACGATTGGGCTGAAATATTTGGGAAAGACAGAGCTACAGGTGAAAATTCACAATCCTTTCAAGATGCAGCCAATGACGTTCCAGAGCATGTCATGCAGGACCAACAAGAGTCGGATAATGAGGATGTTCCATCACATCAGAACCCATCTGATGGAAGCCCAGGCCTTCGCATGGGTAGCACTTCAGGTACGGAGTCCAGGTCCGGAAATAGGGCAGGTAAGAGGGTGAACGGTAGCAAAAGGAAGGGAGACAATCCCTTCGAGGAGCGTTTTCTGGATATCATGCAGTCCTTTTCCGAAAATACAAAAGAGAGCTTGAATGGGATTGCTTGTAGGCTTGGGTTTGAGCATGAGGCGGAGAAGAAAAGAAATGCCGTGTTTGACTCATTGTCTAATATGCATTTTCTGTCAAAAGAGGATAAAATGATTGTCACGATGCGCTTATGTAAGAATCAACAGGAGTTGTCAATGTTTTTCAGCCTATCCATGGAAGATAAAGCTATCATGGTGAAAATGATGCAGGATGGACGTTTGTAGTTCGTTGGAAATGTATAACACTTTTATGTCTGATGTGGGATGTCGAAACTTCGTGTGATGGTAGGACTTGCGAATGATTAATGTTTGTTTTGTGTGTTGAATTTGCCATTTGAAGACTTTCTAGTTGATGTGCTTGTTTTCATTTTGCTTTTGAAGATATTATTGATGTGTTTGTTATGTTGGACTGTAAAAAAAACGTATTTGGATTCTATCATTGCAGTATTTATGCAATATAATTCTATAATGTATCATTGCAAAGCTCCCTTTTTTTTTTTCTATTTTGTTGTGACTACAATCAGGGGATGGACAACATGGATGTTGACGGTGACGGTCCTCATTTCTTCAAGGCTGTTCAGTTTCGTACACTCCATACCATGGTAAGATAGTCTACTTTGTGATGTACATGCATAGCATTTGAGAATGTTTTACAGGGAAATATTTACGGAAATGTGTATTATGCTGAGGATGTACTGGGCTCAACTTCACCAAACAAGCTTTTATCTGCATTATATTTAGCAAAAAAAAAAAATATTTTAGCTCATTATATTTGTTTGGTTTAATATTATGTAAAATAAATAAAATCCATGTTTATTGGTCTATACGTCAAAGTTTTTGAATCTTATGTGTTTTACAAGCTTCTTGTCAATCTCTTTGGACTATTTTTCATATACTTGATTAAAGTCTGATTACTGAAAACCAGATATTGACTTCTCTTTAACTTCTTCAATCAACCTTGTGACTAATTACTTCAAAACTCTGAGCTTTTATCCTTAAATTAATGTCGATTTGTTGTAGTTAGTTGTAAATCTTTGGAAGGCAGTAAATATGACTTAGGAGCTAAAGGGATCATGTAACTGAATTCTGAATTTGGATTTTAGGTTTGTGTTATCCTCCAGTTATTTAATAATCTGGAATAGTTTGTCTTGTCTACTAATATTTCTGATAATGAAATGTCAATTTAACTTTGAATATGGCAGCATTTTTGTGACCGGACCATATATGCTTTCTTCTTTGGCAGAATCTTCCACTATTAATCAATGAGACATATGTTGATGATTTTAAAGGTCCCACCTCATGTAGATTTTTTTGGGGGTTGGACGCATGATGAGTATTTCAATATATTCCACCAACTTGTCGTATTTGGTTGTAAACAGTCAGTTATATGGATTAATATGTGTATATGGACATATATGAACTTATGTGGTTATGTCGACCAGTACTGAATCTCCTACATTGTATTTAACTAACACTTGTAACATCCATTTGCGTTTGAAGGATTCCCGCCAGCAACACACCACCATTACCGTGGTGTGGTGCTGCCACAACGGTGCAGTATCGAGACTATCGAGGGTCGTAAATACGAGGCGACATTAGATATGGTCAACAACTGCCTGACATTAACGGATGGGTGGAGAGATTTCATACTTACAGAAGACATAACCACAAACTACTTTTTGGTGTTCCGTCCCAGGACCATTTTTGATTTTGAAGGGTTGGTGATGGAGCCCAATGGTTGTGAGAGGCTACCACATTACACGTTTAGTCTCGAGATAAAGCCAACTCATGTGGAGCGTGCTCGTCTGGTACGTTGTTTGATGTAATATTTTAATTTCATTAAAATAACATATTTTATAACATTGTCTTTAACGTCTATTATATATTAGCCAATCCCAATGCAATTCTGGAGGGATAACATTGAAGGCAAGTATTTGAATTACAACTCCGCAATATTGAAGTTTGGTGACATTTGGTATGACGTCGACATAATACATGGACATGGGAAGAAACTGTTACAGCATGGTCGTGCGCGACAATTCATCGATAACAACGACATTGTTGTTGGTGAGGTTTGCACGTTCTTTCTCCTCCCACATGATGAAGTCATAAAATTCAAAGTCAAAATGTAGGGGAAGTCTAATATGTAGTGGACCTTGTATACTCGGGTTGATGTTGCAGACTTTTGTTGGTGCTTATTTGCGAACTTTGTTTTTTTATTTATTATGGATTTGTTGACGATGTTGGAATTATGGATTTAATTAGCTTTTATTGACGATGTTGGAAAAATGGAGGATTTTGGATATCGTTTGTATATATTTTTGTTGTTAATGCTTTTCGATTATATTTTGTTAATGGGTGCTAAATTACAAACATTACACGGGTGAATACGAACATAGCACACAGGAGAAGGAGACGCATAGAATGCAACTTCATAACATCGACAAGCAATAACACCGACAACCAGTAACACCGACAAGCATACACTAGATAAGACAAGCATAACATAAGAGAAGTGAACATAGAATACCTAAACAACCCAGACGGAAACTACTACGTGCTCATCAAAACCATGACAAACAAACTAAAGAGTACAACCATAAAAACACATTTTCCGGTGAAGGGGCTAGTACCACGGCCATTCAGGCGGCGTGAAGTCCATAAGGGTGGCAGAACGTCAGTACCACGGCCAATCACGCGGTGTGAAATCCATAGGGGTGGCCGAACATGCAGTGGACGAAGAATTTGGATCCACTTCATTCGCACGGCTATGAGTGGAGTTGTAGTATGTCGGTTGGTTGACAGATCCATCAGTTGACCCAGTCTGGCTATGGATGGACTGCTCTTGTTGGCGGGGCTTCGAAGTGCTACCCAAGTAGAAGGCCGGACGTGGTGGTTGTTTTTTACGTGGGATGTCGGTTCGAACAGGGTACGGCACTAACCTACTCGGAGGGGCATGTTTTGGGGTGTAGTCCTCAACATCAATAATTTGAAGATTTTTATTGCGGCCATTGTTTGCATTCATATTGGGTTCATTATCACTGTCAGACAAGATATGGTACTCGAAAGGAGGTACGTACGCCGGCTCCACACGAAACAACTCTACAATTTTGTCATGCTGCGGATCACCTTCCATCATGTACGCTACTGAAAAATCATCCCACTACATAAAAGATAAAATACATATTAGTTTGTAGCTCTAAGGTGTGTGTAATAAAGCAAATGGCAAATCATTGACAAAACTCACATCTACCAGTTGGTACCAAGTCTTGTCCGAACAATGGTACTTGTTTTGGCCGGCGTCGTATTGCACACCATCCTTCACTTTAAGGGATGTGAAAACATCATGTCGTTTGGCTAAATTATCAACGCGGCTTCTTATGTACTCCGTCGAAAAGCTCTTATGATGATACGAATTTATTGCTTTCGTAGTATCAACGATGGAGTCAGTATTAGCTGCACCAGGAACAAAGTGACCACACAACTTCTCATCAAGCAAACATTCGATTAAGAAATCATCAAGTTTTGGTGTCCAATATAGGTCGTACAGGAAGTCAGCCTGCACTATGTTGTGATTATTTTTGTTACGTTTTTTACTGTTATTTTACATTTATTTTCCCTCATTTTTAGGTCTTTTAGAAGGTCTTTCGGTCCATTTAGTTGTTTTCGGTTATTTTTGTTGTTCTAGTATTTATTGTGTATTTTGTGGTTTTTCGTGTGTTTTCGTGTGTTTTTGTGTTTTTCCGGTTTTTGGGGTAATTTCAGGTATAATAAGTCTGGATTTTCGAGAGTTATCGTTTCCGACGCATTGCCCCGTGAAGATTTGAGTTACAAGATAAATTGCTCTTTTGAGCATAGCTGGAAAGAAGAGCTCGTTAGTAACGCGTAGGAGAAAACGGAACTAAATTTCGAGTCCGAATGATCCCAAACGAGAAAGAACCGTAAAGCCGCGCAAGTTGCCCAAGCCTCGCGCTGCGGCCACTTTTCAGCATAACTTTGGGGCAACTTTTGTAACTAATTGTGGCCAGTATATGACATTGAATTGAAGAGGAGTTCGTTAGCTACGCGTAGGAGAAAACGGAACTCAATTCCGAGTCCGGACGAGCCCGTACGAGCCAAAACCGTAAAACCGCGCAAGCTGCCAAGTCTTGTTCAACATGGGCGGCGCCCACTTTTCAAACATGGATGTTGGGCGGATTTTGGAAGATTTTGGGCTGATTTTTGATAGATATGCTAGCCATTAATACATAATGATCTTAAGATGATTTTGATGTGATTTTGTCCCCTCTTGAACTAGTATAAATACATCATTTGTGAGAGGTCTTAAGGGAGAGTTCGGAAAGGAAGTTTTAGCTTGAGTTCTTAGATACAAATATTAGAATTAGTACAAACACTTTCTAGTGTTCTTGATGTTCTTGTTCTTGTTTTTATTTTCATTTGGTACTTGAAACACTTGTGTGTGTAATTTTATTTTATGTTGTGAGTTAAAATTCGAGTGTTTATCCAGTTAAAATCCGAGTGTTATTCTGTAAATTCCGTTCCGTTAAGACGTTATAAATTTATATTCCGATTATTGTTATTGCAGTCGTAATTATTCTTATTGTTCCTAAAGGAATGATTATGAATATTATTACTACAATAATAATAGTTGTGGATACTTATTTATATATATATATATATATATATATATGTTATAAATATTAACTATTATTGCTTAATGTTATTGCTTATTTCTACTGTTGTAATTTTATTGCTTTATTTACTTTACGCACTTTACTCCCTGCCAATTACTTATCACATATATATATATATAGAAATATTATTATTATTATTATTAGTATTATTATTACTATTATTACTGTAATTTACTTTCTGCACTTTACTTTCTGCACTTTACTTTCTGCAATTTACTTTCTGTTTATATACTATTATTACTACTACTATTATTATTATTATTATTATTACTATTATTATTAATATTATTATTACTATTATTACTACTATTGTAAATTATTTCTGTTATTTACTGTTTTGCTTTTCCAGTTGACTTTCTGTTATTTAATGTCTTTCTTCTGTTTCTGTAATGTTATGTAAATTTCTAGTTGTAATCAAGCAAAAATCTGGATTAATTTTCTGCATTATTATATATATAAAAGAAATTGAATTACACATAATATAGTTCGATTGACCAGTCCTTGAGATCGACCCGGGAAACGAGTTTTTAACTCGGTGCTCGGAAAAATATAAAACAAAATTTGCTACAACAAATTTGGCGCCGTTGCCGGGGACTGGTTAAAGATTTATATTGTGTATCGTCAATTTTCTTTCTATTAAAAAAAAAAAAAATATATATATAAATATATATATTTATTTCTTTTAGTTCTTCAAGTTATTTTCTTTTTATTTTTAATCTGGTGCTCGTAACGGGTTCTTGTCTTTGTTTATGCAGACCAGGAGTGGACTTGTATTTAATCCGACAAGCGCCCAGTCAAGTGATCAGGACAAGATGGCACAGCACGAAGAACAAGGCGAGAACGTTCCACCTAGGAATGTTCTTAAAGACTTGGGCTATCCCGAAATCGGCCCGGTTACATCTTGTATCCGGTTGAGTCCAGCTGCCAGGAATTATGAGTTAAAGATGCTTCATTTCAATCAACTGCCATCATTCCACGGGCATGCCGGAGAGGATCCATTACACTTTATCCGGGAGTTCTACAACGTTCTCCACACTTTCCCTCTCCACGGCCTGACCGAAGACGAGCTGAAGCTACGGTGTTTCCCAGAAACACTGAAGGATCGAGCAAAGGCTTGGTTTATGACTCTGGCCCCTGCCTCTCTTACAACATGTGCCGGAGTTTATTCCAAGTTTGTTGGGAAATATTATTCCCATCAGAAGACGCAGGACTACCGATCTCAACTTGTTTCTTTCACCCAACAACCACACGAGGCCATGCATGAAGCATGGGAGCGATTCAAAGATCTCCAAAGACAGTGCCCTCATCACAACCTTCCAGCGGGACTGTTGATGAAGAGTTTTTACGACTCCCTAAATCAACAACTCCAATACATGGTGGACAATGCAGCAGGGGGTGACGTTGGGGAATGTACTGCAGAAGAAATGCTCGAGATCTTTGAGATGATAAGCAATAAGTCGTCTCAGAAGAGTGTTCGTGGAAAGAAGGTGTCGGTGGACGAAATATCCATCAGACACAGTGCCATGGCTCAGCAAATTGCTGAGATTGCTGAGCAGATGAGACTGTTGAGTTCAAGAAGTGTCCAACCAGTTCAAGCAACGGCTGTGGATGTATGTGGTGCTTGCGGTACCCAGGGACACGGACCCGAAGTCTGTCCTTCGGCGTTTGATCAAAATGCTGGACAACAGACGATGGACGCCAATGCATTACAAGGGTACCAGAACCGATCGATCAACAACCCATATTCAAACACTTACAACCCGGGGTGGCGAAATCACCCAAATTTCTCTTGGGCCAACAACAACAACACTCAGAGTCCTCCTACCAACTACCAGCAGCAACAACCGAGACCAAACTTCGTTCCACAACAGCAACCGATGAGGGCTCTATACCCTCCTCGTCCGCCAGTGCCGCCACAAGCACCGATGGCCAACCCAAGTTCGCCCAGCGTAGAAGAGAGGCTAGATAAAATTTTTAGCTTCATGACCAATCAAGCTGCCGCTCATAAACATCTTGAAACCCAAGTGGGCCAACTGGCCACTAGGTTTTCTTCTCTTGAAGCTGAGGTTGAAAAGGGGAAGCTACCAAGCCAACCAGCACAAGTTAAGGCCATAACTGTTCTGCGAAGTGGAAGAGAGATCGATAACAATGTAGGCAATCCAGTTCCACCAACACAACCACCAATACAATCAACAAACCAACCACAAACACAATCACCAGCCGACGAACCCGACAAGACGAAAGAAGATGATAAACAAAAGGAGGCACCTGTCCTCCACAAATCTGCTAATCCTTACAAGCCACGAATTCCTTTTCCTGGCCGTCTTCGAGAAGACAAACAGGAAGAGCAATTCCGGGACCTCTACAACATGCTGTCCAAAGTGAACGTAAACCTTCCCCTTTTGGAAGTAATCAGGAGCATGCCAGCGTACGTCAAGTTCTTTAAGGACTTGGTGACGAAAAAGAGGAGGTTCGGCGATGGTGAGAAGGTGGTGGTTTACGAGACTTCGAGCGCAATGCAATATGACTTACCAAAGAAGGAGCTCGATCCTGGGGGTTTTGTCATCAAAATAGCCCTCGGGAATGGGAAAGAAGCCTCAGGAATGCTTGACTTGGGAGCCGCATTAATCTAATGCCATTTTCCACTTTCAAAAGCTTGGCCTTGGTGATTTAAGGCCTACACGGATGTGTCTGCAGCTTGCAGATCGATCAACTCGATTCCCAAAAGGAGTCGTGGAAGATGTCCTTGTTCGAGTGGGACAACTTATTGTCCCAGTGGATTTTGTTGTCCTTGATGTTGGGGACGTTCAAGAGAACGGGAAGGAT
>BKCP01012514.1:1181212-1214167 GCA_008636005.1 Striga asiatica
TAATGTTATGTAAATTTCTAGTTGTAATCAAGCAAAAATCTGGATTAATTTTCTGCATTATTATATATATAAAAGAAATTGAATTACACATAATATAGTTCGATTGACCAGTCCTTGAGATCGACCCGGGAAACGAGTTTTTAACTCGGTGCTCGGAAAAATATAAAACAAAATTTGCTACAACACACTACACCAAAATCGGGAGCCATCGCAAATTATGAAAATAAGCTAAGTAATTTATTTTTACGAAATCTAATCTTTCACAACTTCCCTCTCTTTTGTCTGAATACGTTTGTTGTGCAATGGGTTGTTTATATAGGAAAATATCATGATTGCGGATATGTGATGCATTGTCTGACATGTACACATGGTAGACATGCTCGTGAAGCCTTCGTCCTATCTACTCAGCTTTGCAGAATAAGCTTAAGCGTAAAAGTAGACCTGCAACCATGTGCTGATGCTAAACAAGCTCGTTAAGCCTTAGTCCAATCTACTCAGCTTTGCAGAAAAAGCTTGACTCCACATGTAGACATGCAACATGTTGTCATAGCGCGTGCTAACAGTTATAAATATTTTGAAAGAATAGTTTTGTTGAATGGTGAATTAACCCTTTACACAATGACAGTTGTGCGTAAACGTTGACCAGTAGCTTTGTTGTTGGTTGGGGAATGGTCATGCAAAACAGCTACTGTATGCTCACATGCATTAACTTGTACGCATGGGTTCAACAACAAAAGTTACTTTTACTTTTATAAGATGTAACAGCAAAAGACGGTGAAACCAATTCCAGAAGCGACAAGCTTTTTTATCGGGGCAGGTTAGATATGCACATGGCTAATGAAAGACGTATGATGCATGTGTTTCTCAGCTGTGTGTATTGGATTACACCTTCTATTCACATAACCTGCACACAGAATAGTACGTACTTGCTAGGTTCAACACTCTTTATTGATTCAAAACGCTTTATCATCAATTGACATATCTAAGGTCCTTTAAAAAGGGACACAGATATAACAAAACAAAAGAAATTTAATTCAAACCACGATTGAACTACATAATGCTGTTCCAGATTATAAGACGTAGAAAGTAGATGAGTACATAGAAGAGTACAACAAAACTAAACAAAGACCTAACACAAACCATAGAAAGTAGATACATATTATTATTCTTATTTCATGATAAGCATCCATACGATTAAGATTACAAGTAAAAGCACAAGAACTTTGGTCTTCTTCTTCAGTTGTGCAATTTCTTTGTCCAGTTTCTTTATTTTTTTCATGTACATCTCCTTCTCTTTGTCCTCAAGTTCAGTTGCAGACTCGACATTGTGGCGATTTGTTGCAGCTTGTAACCGGTTTATTTTTCTCAAGAGACCGGGGATTATTTCTTTTGATCTTGCACACATCGGAGGATCAAACCAATTCCAAAAGCGACAACCATTTTGGGCACAATCAAAGTACCTCCTTCCTGGGTTCGTGGTAGTCCACGAAGTTTGCAGACGAGCAACTTCACGGCAAGTACAATAGACACCGGCTACTCTTCTTGATGAACTTGAACTTGAATAACTCATGTTTTTGTTTCCTTGAAAAACATTTTAACACAGGGCTTGTAAACAACAAAAATGCAACAAAAACATAAACTATGCATCAATTGGAAAAACAGAAATTGTAGTCAAGGAATAGGCCTTATAAACCGAAATATAAAAACCTGCAAAATAGTGGATTCAAACATATCAAACAAATTCTCCTCCCACAATCAGGCCATATATCTCTTTTTCATAGAGGCACAAACAGGATACACAAAAACAATCGCAAAAACGCAATGAACAGGACATATATTAGTTTTCCCAACTTTAAAGCCAATCAAAAGAACATAAAAAATGAGCATAGACCTCATAAGATCAAAGGTCGGGAGTATGATAAATTCATGTACAAAGCATAGAAACAGAGACTACACATCATCATCGGCCATGCCTTCAACTTCCTTGCACTTTACTATGCTTGTACCTCATTTGCAAACACAGAATAAACATGACTAAAACTGAACAACCAAGTACCGCATTTTCCCTTTAAACTTCCATCTAATAAGCATGCCTTCAGATCATTTTGAAACAGATAATAAAACATCATTATACCTGAGCGCACATTTACCTTGTAAAAGAAAATGGAAGAGAAAGCTCGATTAAAGACTTGGGTGCCGGTGTCGACGAAATTGGATTGGGGGCTCGCGGCTCTTGGGATGTATTCTCAAACAGAGGGTTCGATAAAAAGTTTCGTCTTCTTTTTGCCACTGTCTCAACCACGAAATCCTAAGAACGAATGAAATAGATTCGTAGATTCTCAATTCAAATGCAATTATAAAAGGGACGAAAGGGGAAAAAATTTGCTCTTGGAATCATATAACACATTCGCATGGACAACCGAGTTATACCTCGTCAAATAGTCGTGCTCTTCGTCCTCATTTTTTCAAATCTTCGATAGGTGAAACCTGCGCCGCTTCGTTTGCGACCGACTGCACTGCCACCTCAAACGCCTTTACTGCAGAGACGACAAAGCTCACCACCGTGGCTTCTGTACTGTCGAAAATGTAGGATTCAAATTCAAAACTAGGGTTCGTCGATTTGGGTCGATGTTCTTGAAAAATGAAAGAGGAAGACAAAAAGGTGAAATACATATGTTAATTGAGAAGGGTAAAATAGTAACCTACCTTTTCAGGTTTAAACCACAATACATTTTAATCATGTCAGGTAAACAGAGGATAGGATTAGCCTAAAACCCTATCTTGTTTAGTAAACAGGGATAGTATCTGACGTGGCAAATTTGGATGGATTGAATAATCTAATCCTATCTTCGCTAGTAAACAAGGCCTATAAAGATCATAATCATAGAGTTTGACTATATGTTTGGACAAAATATTTTGCATTGTTTGAATAAAGTAGACTTTTTGCCTAATGACTTAAGAAGAAATTGCATATTGATGTATAGAATTCGAATCGGTATGAATGTTTTTATTATGAGAACGTCAAAACTAAAATGAAAGAAAATCACTCTTGAATCATCAAACATAAATAAAAAAAAAAGAACTAATGCATTTATAATGTACATTGTCTTTATTTAGTTATTTAGTGTCTTTTTTTTAAAAAAAAATTATGGATTCATTTTTCATGTATTTTTGTCGGGGTTGTAATATGTTATTTTATTTTTTTTATATTAGTACATCGTTATGTAATATTTGGACAAAAAAATACATTAGGAGCTAGCTCATTTGTTCTACATTTTATTTTGTTCCTGCAATAATATGTTTAATAAATTAATTAATTTATTTTACTAAACCTAATCGGCAAAAAAAAAAAACATTCAGCACCACGTGCGATGCACGTGCATTTACTAGTCTATGAAAATATCAGTCCAAATCAGGATAAACTCAATTTTAATAATAAAAAAAATATCTGTCCTCGCGCTCCTCGTGGCCCTCGTGCCAAAATATTATTCGCGATAATCAAAACGCCCATACGCCACACAAATGCCCAAATGACAAATCAAATCAATGAATCCACAATAATGGAGACCAAAAGTTATAATAAAAAGGGAAAGGTCCAAAACATATTTATAAATACAACAAAAGTTGGGCAGTGAGGACCTCATCTCACTCCCACCCCACACCCAAAGGGAAAAGAAAATAAAAGAAAAAAAAATGTGGAAATTCGCAGCCATCTCAGTGGCGACCATAGTTGTGGTGTGGCTATGGCAAGTATTTCACTGGGTTTGGGTTGAGCCCAGGAGGCTGGAGAAGCTCCTCCGCAAGCAAGGCTTCAAAGGAAACTCTTACAAGCTTCTCCATGGAGACACTAAGGAGATTGCCGACATGTACCGTCAAGTGCACTCTAAGCCGATTGGCCTTCACGATGACATCATGCCTCGTGTTATGCCCTTCATTCTCAAGACCATCAATACATATGGTATTATGTGTTAATTAATTGTATTATGTATGCCGATCATCATTGTTCGATTTGGTAAAATTAAATTCTAACCTAATCTCGCCCTTATTATTGCCCAATCTGCCTGTGTGCTTTTAATAGTAAAATAAACGGGTCTAGGACACGTTGCCATGAAGAAAATTATTAAGTAACCATTTCCTAGTATAATTTTTGTCAATAGAGTATTGGTGTGATTCAGAACATATATATATATATATATATTTGCAGGCAAGAACTCTTTTGCGTGGATCGGGCCAAGGCCACGGATTTACATATCGGATCCGGACCACATGAGAGAGGTGCTGACTAGGCACATCGACTTCCAGAAGAACTTTAGGACCACAAACAAGGTCTACAAATTGCTCGTTGGTGGCATTGTCGAGTTTGAGGAGGACAAATGGACGAGGTACAGGATGAAACTGAACCCGGCTTTTCACTTGGACCGGTTGAAGGTGAGTTTTTTTTTCCATCTTTTTTTACATGATTCCCTTTTTTGGTATAAATTGATGAAAATCCAAAAAAACACAAATCAACTCTAGTAAATGTGTGTACTACGTAGCATATGTGCCCCATAGTCCAGGGCTGCTGTGAGACGATCCTAACCGACTGGAAGAAGAAGATGAAAGATGGGTCGGGAGTGGTTGACGTTTTCCACTATCTGGAGGCCTACACGGGCTCAGCCGTGACTTGCGCGCTATTTACGCATGCCTATGATGATGAAATGAGAAAGTGCTTCCATCTCCTTAGGGACCTTTCCCTCATGGCCAACATAGCCGTCCGGACCTTCGATGTTCCCGGGAAAGGGTCAATTTTTTTTCTTTTTTTCTTTTACTCATCAACTTGTATACCTTATATATAAAAGAGTTTTAGTAATAACATCTTTCTTGATACAGGTACCTACCGACGGCACTGCACCGGAAGGCGAGAGCCATGGAGGGCGAAGTCCGTGACTCGTTTCGGACAATGGTGAACGAGCGGGTAAAGAAGAGGCGGGCAGGAATCGAGGACGGGCGTGACCTGTTCGACCTCTTCCTGGACGAGCTTTACGACGAGAAGAGCGCCAAAGAGGTGGATGTCGAAAGCATTGTGGACGACGCCATTGGAAACTGCAAGCTCTTCTACTTTGCCGGCTACGAAACCACTTCTAATCTGCTGGTGTGGACCATGGTCAACCTCGCTATCCACCAGGACTGGCAGACACGCGGCCGGGAGGAAGTCTACCGCGTCCTCGCAGGCCGCAAGAAGCTGCACCCTGATGACCTCAGCCAACTCAAAATTGTAAGGACATCAACTTGTGATTATTATATAAAATGGGGAAAAATTCAAAATTAGTCCCACAGATATAGGGGGGTGACAATTTTGGTCCCGACGGAATTCACTAAATATGAATGGTCCCACAGCTTTTAAAAAATGATCAAAAGTAGGACTTTTTCGCCGGATTTACTATTTCCGGCCCGGAACGCCATGTGGCGCACACGTGGCTTATTTTTTACACGCTGGCACACACGTGGCGCACATGTGGCTTAGTTTTGAATTTTTTCCTAGATAGGTAAAAATTCAAAACTAGTCCCACAAGTATAGAGGAGTGACATTTTTGGTCCCGATGGAATGCAGAAAATTCAAAACTAGTCCCACAACTTGTAAAAAAATATGAACACGTCGGATGCCACGTGGCGTTCCGGGCCGGAAATAGTAAATCCGGAGAAAAAGTCCTACTTTTGATCATTTTTTAAAAGTTGTGGGACTATTCATATTTTCTGACCAAAATTGTCACCCCCTATACCTGTGGGACTAATTTTGAAATTTTCCCTATAAAATGTGGATGGCTACAGTATCATTCGATGTTTTAGTTTGATATGTCCATGAATGCTGACGTGGCATGCCTACTATATGTAGTGTAATATGATCATACACGAGGTGTTGCGACTGTTCCCTCCGATATTTGAGCTGTCGAGGGTGGTGGAAGAGGACACGAAGCTGGGTGACTATATCATTCCCAAAGACATCCTCATCCAGCTCCCGATTGGCATGCTACACCGCAAGCCCGAGATATGGGGGCCCGACGCCCACCTGTTCAAGCCCGAGCGCTTCGCGGACGGCATCCTCAAGGCCGCTAACGGCCAGGCGGCTCTTCTTCCCTTTGGGTGGGGCCCGCGCATCTGCATCGGCCAGAACTTTGCCATCATGGAGGCCAAGATCTTCCTTGCCACACTCCTCCAGACCTTCACTTGGGATCTCTCCCCTCAGTATATTCACGCCCCTTACGCAGCCTTCACTGTGCAACCACAGCATGGGGCGCCGCTCGTGCTTCAAGAGATCCGCGCTTGAAGCGGATATTACTAATATTCAAGTTAATCAATTCGGCCTATGTGCCAATTTTAAGTGTTGTACAAGTGAAAGATTGTACTTGCATTAGTGGATTCGGAGGGTTGTGCTCCCACGAAATGTTTCCAGCAGTTAATTAATGTGTACTGTACCATTTATATGCTACTTTGTTCAAATAAAATTCCACATGTTAATGTTTTCCTACTTTGCTTCTCTGAATTGTGATCATGGATGTGTTTTGTGAAGTGCACTCTAAGCCAATTGGCCTTCACGATGACATCGTGCCACGTGTTATGCTCTTCATTGTCAAGACCATCAATACATATGGTATTATATTATGTGCTAATTTTTCAATGTACATTGTTTTGTATGCCAGTCATCATTGAAATGAAATATATGTGCCAATGTTTTGTTGAGCCTGCCTGCCTGACTGATTATTGTTTGACTTGAATAGTAAAATAAACGACGTTACCATGAAGAAATTTATTAAAGACATCCATACAAAAGGAAAATATGATTAGCCCCACTTCCTAGCTAGTACGATTTTTGTCAATAGATTATTTGTGAATCAAATCATATATATAGCGAAAAATTCAAAACTAGCCCCACATCCATACAAAAGGAAAATATGATTAGCCCCACTTCCTAGCTAGTACGATTTTTGTCAATAGATTATTTGTGTGAGTCAAATCATATATATAGCGAAAAATTCAAAACTAGCCCCACATGTTGAGTTTGCTATACCGCACGGGGTGAAACGCAGCGAAAATTAAATAAAATAAACAAGCATTTATCGAATAAATACTAACCCCTCGGCTCTTGTAGAGATTGTAACGATCGACATCTTTTAAAATCACGTAATTGTACGAATTTTGATTTGTAGAGAATTTTTAAAATTACCACTTAATTTTCTTTAAATAGCGACTATGAAAAGGGAATCGATTCCCGATTATGTGGCTATCACTGTCTTCTCGTCTCGCCGTAGGATCCACGTGTCTCCCCTCTAAGTAAGTCCACCTTTGGATTCCAACACCGAGATAACATTCTTCGCTAGTAGAATTTATCCCGTGAATCAATTGGTACAAGAAATCAATTAAGTGAGGAGAGATTTTTTTTTTTTCCTTTTCGCTAAAAGAAATCAAAAAAAGGCCGCAGCTAACTCTATAGCCAAACCTTGGGAGGGAGTTGTTCTTGTACATCTAATGTACATATATATAGGGGGCGGATCAAATGGGGCCAGCTCTTAAAATGTGCCCAGCTCTTAAAATGGGACCAGCTCTTAGCAACAACAGACAACTAACCTAGCAACTACAGGGAACTAACCTAGCAACTACAGAGAACTAACCTAGCTACTACTTCCTCTCTTTCACTAATCCTCGAGCAGGCATGTGGTCTTAACCGCGCCCAGCATGACGTCACGTGCGAGAGCTTCGCCTCGAGTGCCTTCGTTCACTATGACAGACAGGAGACAGCCCCGGGGATGGGGCAACCCGCTAGTGCCGCTCTAGGTCAGACTGCCCAGCCAGACGACACACAGACCACGAGCACCTACCGAGGCCGGTAGTCCACGAGGACCAGAGCCACGCAGCGCACGACACGACGGACTGTCTCCCCTGCTACTCGATCCTTTCGCAACATTCCTTCTTTAGGTACCCCGACTCAGCCTCGCCACAGCCGGACTATGTCCGGTGGCTCTTGCGACCGTTGATATGTCTATCACATCCATAACTTGGAATGGCCATGTCCTGGCGAATAGAGCTACTCTCACTCACCTTCATTCCCTCATTCGTGATCACAGACTCGATTTTGTTGGCTTTATTGAGCCGATGATTCGCACTCCTTCTTTTGACTACTACTCACGTCGCCTTGGATTTCACTCGGGCGTGCGTAACATTTCGCATAAGTTCTGGTTCTTTCCCTCACGTGACTTCACTTGTCGGGTCCTCCGTGACACTGATCAGGTGCTTCACGTAGAGCTTTCCGCTGTCCACCTCCCAGAGCCCATCTTTCACACCTTGGTTTATGGCAAGTGTACAAGGGTCGGGTGATATGATCTTTGGGACACCCTGCGTGAGATTGCTGAGCGTATTGAGGGATTCCTATGGATGGTTAGTGGCGATTTCAACATCTTTCTGCATCCCGATGAGCGTGTGGGTGGCCGTTCGGACCGGTCAAGGGAGATGTGGGATTTTGCTCAGGCGGTGGCGGACTGTGAGTTAATTGACGCTGGATGTGATGGTGAGCCCTTCACGTGGATGAGGGACGGACTCAAAGAGAGGCTCGACCGCGCCTTGGTTTCTGAGGCGTGGGCAAAGGTGTTTGCGGTTACGACCGTCACACACCTTACTCGATTTGGATCTGACCATTCACCCCTTCTCATCCGGTGTCGATTTCCGAGCACCCCCCGCCGCTCTTCCTTTAGGTTCCAGAACATGTGGGTTCGCCACCACTCCTTCCATGACACTGTCAGGGATTCCTGGCTTCAGCTGACTGGGCTCTTCGGGATGCGCAATCTCGAGGCAAAGCTCGGCAGACTGCGGCGTCGGTTGAGACAGTGGAACTGGGATGCTTTTGGAAACCTTCATCAGCGCCTTTCTGCGGCTCAGAGTGCGCACGCGGCGGCTGAGCGGGCCTATGACCTGGATCCCACTCCGGAGAATAGAATTGCGATGCACCGCTGCCACGCCGAGTACCAGCTCCGACTCCTTATGGAGGAGGACTTCTGGAAGCAGTAGGCGGCCGTTCGCTGGGTGGCCGAGGGCGAACGGAACACTAGGTTCTTCTAGGGCTACGTTAGGCAGAAGCATGCTAAGTCGTATGTCCATAGTATCGATGCTGATGGGTCATCCCTGACCTAGGAGGCTCAGATTCGAAAGTCGGTTGTTGCTCACTTCCAGACCCTCTTCACCTCTGACAGAGGGTCTCTCGTTGGCCCGACCGCTTTTTTCTTCCCCATCATCCCTCCTTCGGTCGATCTTATTGGCCTCTGTGAGCTCCCGAGTAGGGAGGAGGTTAGGGATGCTGTTTTCGGGATTGATCCAAACAGCATTTCTGGGCCAAATCGCTTCTATCAGGTCTGCTGTGATTTAGTCGAGCCTGATGTCGAGGAGGCAATGTTGGATTTTTTCTCCGGTCACCGGATGCCGGATTCCTTTACGTCTACCTCCGTCGTCTTGATCCCCAAATGACCCAATCCGAGCTCTTGGTCCGATTACAGGCCCATCATCCTGTGTAACGTCACCAATAAGCTCATTTCGAAGATCCTGAACGGCCTTCTTTCCCCTCTTCTCCCCTCTCTCATCTCTCCGAACCAGAGTGGCTTCGTCAAGGATAGGGTCATTAGTGATAACATCCTTTTGGCCCAGGAGATGATCCACGACATCTCCCGTGCGGATTGGAAGCGAGCCCCAAATATTTTTGTTGGAATGAGTAATGAAGTAGTTTATACAATGATAAAAAAAAAATATTGCATGTGGTAGTCTATATGGAGAGAGTAATGAAGTAGTTTATACAATATTAAAAAAATATCATCAATTTTAATGATATGATTGGTTATTTCACAGGGATATTCATGAACGGTTAGTAAAAATACCTAATAAAGATCATACAATCATGAATTTGACTATATGTTTGGCCATGATATTCGTAAGTGTTTGAATAAAGTATACGTTTTGCCAAATAAATTAAGAAGAATTTTGCAATACTACTGATGCATTGGGCACCAACCGATATAAATCTTTCTTATGAAAAAGTCAAAACCAAAATAAAAGAAAATAACACTTGAATCATCTAACATAAATAAATAAAAGAACTAATGTATCTATAATATACATTAGGTTTTTATTTTTGGTATTGTGTTTTTTTATCCCATTGTTGACTCATTTTTCATACATTTTTGTTAGGTTGTAATATGTTATTTTTTTCTTTTTTATATTAGGACATCATTATGTTACTTTTGAAAAAAAAAAATACATTAGGAGCTCATTTGTTCTACATTTTATTTCGTTCCTGCAATGAAATGTTTAATAAATTAATTAATTTATTTTGCTAAACATAAGTGGCAAAATACATTTACCACTACGTGCATCGCACGTGCACATTACTAGTATAATGGGTTTTAGTAAAGTGTGTGTGTGTGTATATATATATATAGGGTCACGCTCTGGTGAGAATGGTGCTCAGTGAAAGAAATAAAAATGATTCGTAACCATTAGATCGGATGATCTAATGACTAAAAAAAAGTCAAAATTATACATTCATTAAGGGTATTGTAGTAATTTTACACACAATACACAAAGTGGTGGGTCCCTTTCAAAATAATACACCTGCGACCAACCCACCCACCTACTACATTACTGCACATCTCAACCCCACCCCACCCGAAGAAGAAGCCATCTACAACCACTGGAACTCCAAAATTCCCAGCAGCCGTCGAGGCCACATGACTGTCACACACACACACACACACACACACAAATAGTCACGACCCGCTACCACCGCCGGAGAATCACCGCCACCGACACAGAAACACAGCGGTCGAAGAATCGCCGCCGCCGGCACAGCAGTGCAGTGACCGGAGAATCGCCGCCACGCGAACCAGTGCATCCCACGGCCATCAAAACTGCACCAATGCGCAGCCCGTCACAGCCCCGTCCTCACCGGCGCCCCACGGCCACCCGACAAAAGCTCTAATGCTCTCCGACACGACGGCGAATAGTTGGGGATTTTGTCAGTTTGATTACTCGATTTGAGAAACAAAACCGGCCGGATGAGCACATCGCCGGCGAGAGGAGGTACGTCCTCTCGGCTGTGCGATTCGCGACGGCAAGGACGACGAGTGAATTGGCCGACTGAACCATAGGGATGGCGATTTCATCCAAATTGGCAACCAGTCCGATTCTACAGGTGCTCCGGCAACTTTTGAAACCAAAGGCACTGCGATGGCGAGACTAGTCTTAGGTGGGAGACGATTGTGAATGGTTGATGCAGGAGGACGGAAATGAGATCTGTTTTGGGGGGTTTTGAACTGAGAATTCGATACTTTCTAGGGGCCTTTGTGCAAATTTAAATATGTTAATGTATTTACAATATAATTAGTTACTTAAATTGCAATTAATTAAGATTCTAATAAATGCAAATTTAAGTTGTGAGGGCTCACATGAATTGAGTGGTCCGAGTGGATAGAGAGGATGCATCTAAAAAGCATTTGACTTTTTTGTGTTATGCATATATTATATTAAATAATAAATAGATTATTAAATAAAAATAATATAAGATATTAAAATAATATAAAAATATTTTTTTTAATAATAACTAAATTATATAGCAAAAAATAACAAATAAAAAGTTATTCTAAATATTAATGTTAATTAGATGTACAAATATACAAATAATTTAGTTGTGAGGTATAAATTAGCTAGTGCACTTTATAATTTAGGGGATGTCGCACTTTATAAAATAACATGTTGCACTTTATAAAATAATACTTGCACTTTATCACAAATTCCATCTACAAAAAACACGATCATGTTAACGTGCCAGAAATTAATGCGTTGCACTTTATATAGTAATACGTTGCACCTTATAACAAAACTACTGTTACTAATATATACATTTTTTATTAAAAAAAAAAACAATTGCACTTTGAATTCGAATTCATATTAGTGTTAGACTTATTGCACGTTAATGTCTTACAGATTGCACTTTAGCGTTAGACAGGTTGCACCTTAGTGACTGTCGGATTGCACTTTAGCGACCGAAGCCGACTGATTTTTTTTTTTTTCTTTTTTTTGTTGTGTTTGAAATTTATCTTGGATCTATGTGTTTACCTTTAAAATCTTAGTTATTTCGAATCGATGTGAGCTTAATTTTTTTTAAATACCCGAAATATCCGGACCGACCAAACCATATAAAAATCTACTATTTTATATTTTTTAATAATAATATTATTTTTTCAATCCGAATAAATGAAATGTTATATAAAAATATTAATGTGCAATTTAATTATCCTAACGTGCAATTTATAAAAATATTAGACTTATGCACGTTAATGTCTTTCAGATTGCACTTTAGTATTAGATGGTTTGCACATTAGCGACTGCCGGATTGCACTTTAGCGACCGAAGCTGACTGATTTTTTATTTATTTATTTATTTATTTTGTTTGTGTTCGAAAGTTATCTTGGATCGATTATATGTGTTTACCTTTTCCGACTTTAATTTTTAAAATAAATAATCTACTTTAGTTCGGTTCCATGTCGAACTAACCATATGCACAAATTATATAAAAAATATTATTATTATTTTTCTTTTTAATATAAAATATATCAATTAGTTTCAACAATTAATATATAAAATTATTAAAATAATAATCAAGTTTTGATTAATTACGAATATAACCCGTGAACCAAATAGTAATATGACATTATATGTTTGATTGAATTATTAAAGTTTGACTTGATCATCACCACTGATTTGCTAAATATTTGTTTCATTCTTATTTCTTTCACTATCTACCATTTTCACCAAAACCCCATGTGGAGCCCAATAAGGTTAATAAATATAATTTTATAATGAATAAAATATAGTTTATAATGAATTGTTATTTAATATATAGAAGTATAACATTAAAATAGAATAAGTGGGAAACATGTGGACCCATTAAAGAAGAGGTTGTGGTTATTTGGGGTTTTTGGTTGTAAGAGTAAAAATATAGTTTTGGATGATGTGCAAAATAGAAAAAGGAGGTTTGTAGAGGTTTATTATTAGAGATGCTGTAGAGTGCACTTCACGGTACATGTCAGCAATCTCCTTAGTGTCTCCGTGGAGAAGCTTGTAAGAGTTTCCTTTGAAGCCTTGCTTGCGGAGGAGCTTCTCCAGCCTCCTGGGCTCAACCCAAACCCAATGAAATACTTGCCATAGCCATACCACAACTAGTGTCGCTACTGAGATGGCTGCGAATTTCCACAAATTTTCTTTTCTTTTTTCCCTTTGGGGGTTTAAGTGAGATGAGGTCCTCACTGCCCAACTTTTCTTGTATTTATAACTCTGTTTTGGACCTTTCCTTTGCTTATTATGATTTTTCGTTTCCATTATTGTGGTGGATTCATTGATTTGATTTGCTTTGGGCGTTTTTGTGGCGTAGGGGCGTTTAGATTATCGCAAATAGTATTTGGGCACGAGGGCCACGAGGAGCGCGAGGCCTCCTATGGTGTTTTATTTATTTATTTTATTTTTATTTGTTGGAAAATTAGTTTTTAAAATTGAGTTTATCTCGATTTGGACTGATATAAATCTTTTTTTTTTTCGGAGATATTAATGATTGATTAATGTAGAATTAAATTTTATAAAAAAAGAATTATATACAAAGCGAATAAATAAGAACTGATTTTCGTTCAGTGTTTAAATAATTATTAACTTGGCCATTAAGTTTGTTATGGGAACTTGGAAGTCTTAAGGGTGCGTTCGTTTCATAATTTTAAAGACTTTTAAAGACTTGTTAGAATTTGTAAAATATGAATGTTTTTAAATGATTTAAAATTTTAAAATTAAATGTCTTGAGCTATTTAATTAGAATTTTCAGTGACTTTTTAAAGGTCTGTAATGTAAAAATTTAGAGGTATTCAATCTGAACTTTTTAAAGTCTCATAATATCACAAGATATTCATTCCTTTTGGGAGAAAGGGTTTAACGAGGTGGTAATTTCTCTTCTCATATTTCGCTCCCAAAGCCATTTTTGTTCTTCTTTGAAGGTACCAACTAGGGCTGAGCATGGGTCGGTCCAGTTCGGAGATATAAAAATCTCCGAAACCGAACCGAACTTCGGAAAACCCAAAATTTGGATCTCTGAAACCGAACCGGTTCCAAAAAATCTCAGTTCCTAACCGGACTGAAATTCGGTTCGATTCGGATATTATATTCGGATCTAATGGGTTGGTTCGATATGATTCGAAGATTTCAGAAATTTTTGGTTTTTTTTTTTAAAAATTTTCTTCTTCATAAAAAAAACCTACTACATATTACAAAAATATGTCCAACACTAAACTAACAAAAGAAATAAAAGGTCCAACACAAAAAAAAAAAACCCATCATATTCTTCATGGATCACGAACCCTGTGCAAACAACTTCTACTCCGATATTCATCCACCTTCCATTGTTCCACATTTGCAGCAAGAACTAAAACATAAGAGTAAATACTAAAGAAGAAAGGAAAAACATTAGTATATCCATATACACTTCTGCTAGGTAGTAAACATTTAGAATTACAATCTTGTCATTCCCACTAAGTCTTCTCTCCAGGAGACTAGTGTTCAGACACTCGTCAAATCCTCATTAGCATATTACCTTTTTCCCATATATAACCAAACAACATTAGAATATAATCATATAGATGAATACATTTATATGTCTCTATTAGTCAAATATCTAAAGATGTCCAGGAAAGTAAGCTTCCCTTAATATCCGAATCTTGCATTGCATCAATAAAATAAACAGAAATTGAGACAATATCATACACCAATAAGAATAAGAGAAAAAATTGAATTTTAATGAATGTAAAACAAATAGAATTTTTTATAGAACTATAAATGGAGTAACATAAGTTAATGTAAAGAAACTAAAGTTGTTAAATGTTTTATATGAAGTGCATACCTATCTCAAAATTATCAAGATCTTCTATAACTTCTGTAAGTTCGGAGAATTGGCAGTAAATCGACGAACCTTCATCTGCTCTCAGGTTCAGACATCACAAAGATATTTAAGGGAAGCTTATTTTAAATTACTTGGATTAGTTTTTATTACTTCGTTATTGGTTAATACTTATACATGTTTTATTACGGCAGGTCTAATGAAAGGGAATCGGGAATCACATTCCATCTACGATTACCTTCCATGCACGCTCACATACCATATGTGCGAGATCGGGTCGCGCGACCTGGACCTTCCAAAAGAAGACCTGACTTGGCAGCGAAGTTTGTTGAAGAACTTATATGGGTTTGAAGATAAAAGGGCGACGATGATGAGCATTGAGATTTACTTTTTATTATTCCTTAAGGGAAATGATCTGAGGTTTTGAGTGGATTCTATATTCGAGTGATTAATTTATTTTATATTGAGAGAGGCAATCAAAAGTGAGTAGGGGATTTTGTGTAGAGAAAATACAGAGTGGACGGAGGTTCATTCTGTTTTAGTTTGAGGGATTCAAACAAGAAAAACCACAAGGGATTTGTGGTTTGATAAGTAATAGTGCAGATCATTGTTCATTCTGTTTACAGTTTAAGGGATACTGTAAACCCTTGAAGAATGTTTGAGTTGTTTGCATTAATGAAAGAGATCCGAAGGGAGAGTGGGACGCTCTCTTGAAGATTCAAGTTTTGTTGTACGGCTTCCACAATCTGCTTGAATCTACTTTAAATTCTGTGTAGGTTGATTGTGTGCAACTCTGGGTACTTGGGATACAGGTATCAAACTTCAATTGGAACCAGAGCGGGTTTCCTATATTTTGCGAAAGATCTAAGGAAGTGTGGATTAGGCAATCATGAATCAGGAAAGTGGGTCGATGTCTAGGCCTCCGCAATTAGATGGATCAAACTATTCCTACTAGAAATCAATGATGACGATATTTCTAAGATCTCTGGGAAAAGGATCTTGGGAAAGTGTTGAAAATGGTTGGGAACATCCAGTCATGCCGGCTGCTCCAGACCAAGGGAAAGAATCTTCATCGGGTACTGTACCTAAACCGAAAGACATCTGGATGACGCTGAAATCAAAATGAAGGATGAAGAAACGATCGATGTGTACTATGCCAGAATTTGTGATCTGGTAAATCAAAGTGGGATGCAAGGAGAAGAGATCCCCGAAAATCGTCAAGTTCAAAAGATTATGCGGACTGTAGCACCTAGATTCAGAGAGAAAAATACGGCTCTTAAGAGCTTTCAAAGAATTGTGCCTCTAGATGTTGATGAACTTTGCAGGATTCCAAGAAGGGTATGTTACCTTTCAGACATGGAATACCTCTGTCCAAGGAGATGTCTCCTAAGACGTCTCAAAAGATAGAAGACATGAAGACAGTTCCTTATGCTTCGGCAGTAGGAAGTCATATGTATGCAATGTTGTGCACTAGGCCGGATATTAGCTACGCCGTTGGCATGGTGGCTAGATATCAAAGTAACTGGGACAGGAACATTGGTCTGCGGTGAAACATATACTCAAGTATCTGAGAAGGACTAAGGAGTACATGTTAGTTTATCGTGAAGACAGCTTGTTACCTCTGGGTTATAGTGATTCCGATTTCCAGTCAGATAGGGATGAAAGTAAGTCAACCTCAGGTTATGTGTTTACTTTAGGAAGTGGAGCCATTTCATGGAGGAGCGCTAAGCAGAAATGCGTGGCAGACTCCACCATGGAAGTCGAGTACATAGCAGCCTCAGAGGCAGCGAAAGAGGCAGTTTGGCTCAGAAATTTCCTAGTGGACTTAGAGGTGATTCCGAGTTTGCCACGATGTATCACCATGTACTGTGATAACAGTGGAGCAGTAGCAAACTCAAAGGAACCTCGAGCCCACAGAGTAAGCCAACACATAGAGCACAAATACATATGATTCATGATATCGTTGGTAGAGGAGACATTGATGTTGCCAAGATTGCTTCGTCAGGTGTATGGAAATAGGATCGACATAGGTCTTTTAGAATAACGAATTGATAGGACTATACTGTAAAAGCGAAAGCTTTAAGTATAAATATGAGATTGTTAGTGTTATATACTGAAGCTTATCTTTGCATGTTATTACACTTTTGCCTTTTATGGATGAGAATCATGTTAGATTGAACAAGTTCTAAGTTCTGTTGTTTTGCACTTAGATAGAGTGGGTCATCATCGGGTGAACCGAAAATCATTATAGCAGTTACTTGCGAACAAGAATTGTCGTTCACAACCTAGATGGAAATGAACATCCCATCTGAACGGCTGTAGTGTCAACTGTACAGTTTGTCTTGACTGATTAGTTGCACTAATACATTTATGTATTGAACAGGATCCCAGAGAGGAGAAGTTCATTTTATACTGATCGTCGTAAATGAACTAGGCCTCGGTTAATTATGTGTTCTCTTAACCCATAAGATATTAAACAGGCATATATATGTAAAATATATTACTTTGATTCACTTGGGTGAGGTACAGTTGGCTGGATCAATATTCCTACTGTTTTGGGTAATATTACTATATATAGTATGTGCTATTAGGATATTTACGGTGACCATGTGCGTTAGTTTGATGATGTCTCCGGAGTGAGTTCATGAAGGATTATTATGCTAAACCCTGCTGGTGGATTAAATTCCGGCATAGTAAGAACGTGATGAATGAGCGCTAGCTTCGATGAAATAATAATAAATTAATTAATTCTTGATTGTCAGTAATCGAATTAATTAATGGACATTATATCTTAAACGTGGAGAGGTAAATCGAGTAACTATAATTGGAGTCTCAAATGTAATTTGAGCTAGGAAAAGGAGTGCAATAATATTCATGTTGGTGGCCCATAATATTATTTAATTAAGTAGAGAAGTTAGTTTGGCCCACAGTTAGTCTAATTAATTAAGGAGCCCAATTTCTAATCTCCTAAGAGCATCCACAATGCTTTGGGTCTCTTGATAAAAAATCACATGCCATGTAAGAAATAGACATAGTCTATAAAAAAATGGTTCCCAATGCAATTAAAAGTGGACATGGTCTAGCTTATGTGGCAATAAAAAAATGAGACTAAGTCCACACTTGGGTCTATTTTGGACCCAAGTACAAACCCAAACACTAATCATTTATTCCTACTTTAATTTTTCTTTTAATAAAAAAAACATATTAGATCATTTTTATTGGTTGACATATATGTTAGACCTAGTATTTTTATTTTTGCATTGCAAAGTTATTGAAGTTTTTTACTTGGGTTTGTCCACATCATTTAAGACTCAAGTCCAATTATATGCCACATATACAAAAAGAGACCCAAAGCATTGTGGGTGCTCTAAGGGTCCCTACTGTAGCTCTATATATACATCATTAAGCTCATGAGAAGAGAACAAACCCTTCATAACACGTGAAACACGCCGCCCCCTCTCATCTCTCTCTAAGTTCTCATTCGAGCTTTATCTTCTTCTTGTTGCTCCACTAGTACAAGTTGAAGAAGGGTGTTTCAGTAATACAGTAGAAGATCCATAGGTAATTGATACTTGATAATCTTCTACAGAAACTGACGAGTCACGACCCGAAGCCGGGACCCGCCAGCCCTGTCGGATCACCGACGAGACTTGCGACACGATCGGTTGCTCCTCGCGACACGACCAGCCCTGACCCGCGATCCGTTCGTGTGTTTTAGTCTGTTCGTGCGCCGTGTACGTCCATCCAGAAGATCATCCAGATCGCCATAAAATTTTAAGCCGTAAGTTCTCTACGTCAAACCTTTAGATCCACTGCGTATATGTTTATATTTTCTATTGAATTTGTGATTTGTGCATAACTAGATCCTCACAGATCCCAACATTTAGCATAAGCCCTTGCTACCGAATAGTCCTTCTTAGCATCATCCATCCAAACCCATTTGTCTTTCACATCAGGATTGAGGCCTTTAATTTTTCAGATATTTGCACTGTCTGTCTCATTAAATATCTGCTTCACAAGGGTTGAATTCCATCTTCTGCCTCCTACTTCCAAAAGTTCCCATACCCATTGAATCTCAGTGTTGGCAGATACATCTTCTTGAGGATAACGTGACTTGGAATTGCCAATCCAAGGATCTTGCCATGTGTGAGTGGTCAGTCCATCTCCAATTTGAATCTTGAAACAGTGCTTATATCTATCTTTAACCTTCATCCAAGTGGTCCATAGCCAAGAAGCACTTTGGGTGACTCCAGCTTTGAAAAAGCAACCACAAGAGAAGTATTTACTCTGTTAAGAACTTACTAACCAACATATTGGTTTGAATTGAAAAAGTTGATAGGTCTTTGGAAAATGTTTTTTACACCATATCTGCAAGCTGGGGGCCACCTCTAAAAAATGCTGAAAAAAATTTTGGTGGCACATTTTCTCACCTACACAATTTAGGTCAATTTATTGTAAAAAAATTAATTGTGTTTCTTGTTAAAAAAACACTTATCTTAATTTCATCTCCAAAACGCATCGGCTTGAAGAGGAAATTGTTGTAAGTCATTGTTTGTCAATAATGAGATATTATAAAATTTTAACACAATTGGGCAGATATCTCATAAAAAATTATCCATTACAAAATAGGACAAGAGCTGATACATGCTCAAAATTGAGATAATTCGTGGCCCCTTGTGGTCAAATTAATTACCTAAGGCAAACAAATAATTTTTAAACCGGTTGGCGGATTTTACAACAAATTGGTCATCACATAAATAATGTATGATCAATTATATTTGAATTTGAAAACTAAAAGTCGTGTTTTAACAGCTCTGCATGAGCTCAATTTTTTGTCCTATAATTTATTTATTTTACCAATGTTTTTAGGTGTGTTTGTGAGTGTAAATGTAATACTTTTTTTTATGCAATTTTGGATCTGTTTGTTTAAAATATGGGAGTGTCACCTTCTACTTAAATACTTTGGTATTATGGGTCGGTTGTGGGTGCATCCCACAACCGAGAGATTCCTAGTTGATTTATTTATAACTTCTTCTGGGTTCTACTTTTTACAACTTTCCGTTTCAATTATTTTATAGGCTCATTGACTTGAACGTTTGTGTGGCTTATGAGTTTGGATTATTGAAATATTATTGCAAAAAAAAAAAATAAAAAAAATTAAGGGCAACTTCCTATTAAATCCCTAAGTGCCTTTTCATATTCCTCCTCAGTCCCTACACCTTTTTTTCTTTCTTTCAACTCCTTAATTCCTTAATTTTCTTCCTCCTAACTCCCTAATGTTAAAAGTAAATCAAAACTAAAATGCTTTATTACATCATCCCACTAACACATTATTTTATTTGTTTTATCTTCCACCAACCACAACACATGATACTATTTTATTATTTTTTGATCAATATTCTTCTACACCCTTTCTCCCTCCCTCCCGTCTTCCTCCATTTCCGGCGACTGCTTGCATTTTTTTATTTTTATTTTTGCAGGTCGGTCTCTCCGGAGACAAAATCCGGCGAGAAGAACTCCGGCAACAACAAATCCGGCCAAAGAAGTGATTCCGACGTCAAATTTGTGCGGCCAAGAATTAATTTTTTCCGGCAACTTTCGTGCTTTTTCCGGCCAAAATTTGAAGTAGCAAGTAATATATGTATTGAGCATTTTGGAGTCCACAAATCATGTTTAATTTGTATATATTTGGTTAATTTGTTTGGGATGAATTTTGAATATTATTGTGCATATTAACCCTAAATCAATTAAATTGATCAAAATCTCTTATTTCTTGTTTATGTATACGAAATTGATGCTATTGTTAAGTTTTGTAATGTGTTATTCACCTTAAAACATAAAAATAAGGTGGGAATGATCACTGTACCACTATTCTTGATTATTGTACCTCTGTTTGTTTATATAGTACCACTTTAATACTGTTTTGTACCATATTTTTCTGGGAAATGTGAAATTTTTTGTTATTATCCAATAGTTATATACATGGAAGGGGCACAAAGTGATATACTAGGGAGTTGTACGTACAAGAATGAATTGTTTATGTTCTCTATGCACATTGGAGTCCCAAAATCCTGTTTAACTCGTATATATTTGGTTAATTTGTTAGGGATTGAATTTTGAAAATTGTTGTTCATATTAACCCTAAATCAATCAAAATCTCTTATTTCTTGTTTATGTATACGAAATTGATGCTATTATTAAGTTATATAATGTGTTATTCACCCAAAAACAATGGGAATGTCACTGTACCCTTATTCTTGATTATTGTACCTCTGTTTGCATGTATATAGTACCACTTTAATTCTTCTTTGTACCATATTTTCCTGAGAAATGTGAATTATTTTTATTTATCCAAATATTGTTAGATAGATGGAAGGGGCACAAAGTGATATACTAGGGAGTTGTACGTACAAGAATGAATTGTTTATGTTCTCTATGCACATTGGATCATCGCTTAGCGAAGTGCACGCTCTCATATCAAAGAGGTGGCCGAACGTTAATTTCGAATCCGTCGTGCTATGTTATATTGCGCCAAAGGAAAAAAAAAAGGGAGTTACTTTGTTGGATGATGAGGATGTGAAGAACATGATTCGGTTACACTTTTGTTGGAAACTAAATATCGTAGAGATTCATTGCCATGGAAAGAAATGAAAGACGGGATGATGGAGTTCAATCCTTCCCGATGAACATGAGCAGGTAATGTTGTTTTCATAATATTAATGAATTTATTATTGAAATATGGTGTAGTCGTATCATATCCTAGTTCATTAATTTTTTAACTAGTTCCATTATTTATAAAATTTTGTATTATTTTGTCATGAACGCAGGGAAAACGTACAGTCTGATGATTTGTCGGAGGGAGAACATGAGTTGTTGCAAGATAAATCAATCGATTCTTGGAGATGTTGCCTCAAAGGAGAGGGGCAAATATTCGCTGGGGCCGACGAATTTCGAAAGAGTGTAAAAAACTACGCAATTGCAAACAAGCGGTCCTTTAAGTATCGGAAAAATGACAAGCAGAAGGTCATCGTTTGTTGTAGTGATGCGGATTGTGAATGGAGAGTATATGCATCGTTATACAAAGGCGATCAGCAGTTTGCCATCCGGAAATGCAACCTCGTCCATACTTGTGGTGTGTCCAATCTTCGGACAAGGGGGCATCCGAAAGCGGACTCCATTTGGGTGTCAACTACAATCAAAGACAGACTAAGAGATGAACCGAACTACAAGCCTTGCACGATATTGAAAGATATTCACAGGGATTATGGCTTGGAGTTGCCTTACAAAAAGGCATGGTTAGGGAAGGAACTTGCAATGCAAGATATTCATGGAGCAGACAGGGGATCTTACGACAAATTGAGATGGTATTTAGCGCAGTGCGTGAGACAAACCCTGGAAGCATTGCCGATTGTGAGATTGACCCCGTCGAGAATAAGTTCCGCTGATTGTTCATCTGCTTTAATGCTTGCCTTGTCGGTTTTTTAACCGGTTGTCGACCGTTGATATTTTTGGATGGCACCCACATAAAACATAAATACAAAGGCATTTTGCTTAGTGCTGTGAGTAAGTATGCCAATGACGACTTGTTCACTATAGCATATGCCGTGGTTGATGCCGAGACGGATGAAAATTGGGAGTGGTTTTGCTTGAAGCTGAATAGTAGTTTTCTTTCCTCCCGCTTACCTGTTTCTAGAAGCTTCACTTTTTATTCGGACCGACACAGTGGGCTACTTAAAGCCATCCCTATGGTTTTTCCTGGCAGCCATCATGCTTATTGTTTGAGACACTTAGTCGACAACTTTAAGAAGCAGGTAAGAAATTTAAATTCTGTTATATTCTATGAATAATTATTATTCTGTGAATATTATTCTGTTTAAAAATGTGAATAATTCACATTTTTTCTGTGAATAATTATTTATTTATTTGTAGGTGTTGAGGAAAAACCCACATTTTAATAAAAAACATTGGTCTTCGGTTTTTATGAAAGCTGCGTATGCTCCTAAAAGGCAAGATTTTGATATCCATATAAATAATATTTTGACTAAGATGCCTGAAGCAATGGAGTTCCTTCAGAATTCTAACCCATAGTGTTGGGCGAATTCTTTATTTGTTGGAGACCGTTGGGGGATCATGAATAATAATCAAGTAGAATGTTGGAATAACTGGGTAAAGTCGGCACGATTTATGCCTATTGTAGCCATGGTGGATCACATAAGAAAACAAATTATGACCATGATGCATGATCGGCGTGAAGGAGTGTCGCGGTTCACTGGTCAGTTGTGTCCTAAGCTTGAGAAAAAAATTGCAGCTTCCTACAGTGCTTCCCGCAATGTCAAAATCAGTCAATCAAGTGAATGGAGGTTTGAGGTTGTTGATGGCGACAAAAGCTGTGACGTAGATTTGCAACTTCGGACTTGTTCTTGTGGAGAATGGCAACTATGTAAGATGTCGTGCAAGCATGCATGTGCTTGTATTGAGAGTAGGTCAATGTCCGTCTACGATTTTTGCGATCCATATTATCGTGTCGGGATGTATAGGCAAGCTTATCAAGGTACTATTAACCCTATACCTAACTACGACCATAATGTGGCATCTTCCTCGACACATCTTGATTATGCCATTCATGCCCCGGATGTACGATCTCAACCCGGACGAAGAAGGGAAAAAAGGTTTCCTTCACAAATTGATGTTGCGGTGAGGCGGTGTAAGCGATGTGGTGGTCATGGACACAATCGACGTACGTGCAAAGAACGTATGTAGATCACTTTTGTGTTTGGCATTTGTGTTTATTGTTTTGGGAAAGTGTGTTGGAAACTGTTGTATTTTTTTTTTCTTTTTGGTCGGAATATGTATTTTGATGATACATTATTGACATATTTCGAGTATGTACTGTAAGAATATTTTGCGAGTAATGCTGCAGTACATACAAAACATCATTTACAATTCTGCATGGGTACTTAAGAACGTCAAACCAGGTACTCTCCTTTTACAATATAGGTACTAGTTTTGTGGATATATGTGTGTACTCATTTTCATTCCAAAGAGTGGGTAGTAAATGACACTTTATGAGTAATATTTTTTTGTACAATATACTGGCATTTCATACTGCAATATAGGTAATAGTTTTGGGAAGTTGTAATCGGTGTATTACATTTTCATTCCAGAAAGCTGGTACTAATAGATCAAAAACAGGTACTTCATTGAAGACAGGGCGGTACTATTAACTTCAAAATAGGTACCATTCAATGAGTTGAAGTATATATTAATACCACTTGTAGTGTGTTGAGTTCGTGACCAATTTGTGATTAAACTTAATTAACCAAATACCAAATCTCATATAAACTAATGTCAGAGGGATTATATAGTACCAATTTGTGACCAATTTGGGTCGTACTAACATCATTTGCGACCGAAATTCGGTCTTCGTATGTGTTCAATATAAGTGGTACTAGGGAGAGGATATCCGGTACTATATTGTCATACCTTGGTACTGTCTTTCACTATGACTGGTACTACATTTTGTAAATGTTGGGCAGAATTGAGAGAATCAATTTTTATTGACAAAAGTTGGTACTAATCGATAAAAATCAGGTACCACGTAGTATAATATTCGGTACTATATTTCTCGAAACCGGTACTATTTTCAGAATCACGATTTATCTAATCCTTCATGTTGACCATGACACGTAGATCGTTCACACGTGATTTGGATGAAAAAACATGGAACTGAAAACACATAGGTAGAATTTAAAGTAGTCATGTATTATGATATCTATGAGATTAAGTGTGTCATTCAATGAAATGAAGTCTAATAGTAGTGTTTTCTCATTATTGTATCAAGTTCATGACCAATTTGCGATTAAACGCAATCAAAGACATTTAGAATCTTAAGTAAACGAATTCCAGAGTGATCATGGGTCATACTAACATCATTTGCGACCGAATTCGGTCTTCGTATGTGTTCAATATAAGTGGTACTAGGGAGAGGATATCCGGTACTATATTGCCATACCTGGGTACTGTCTTTCACTATGACTGGTACTACATTTTGTAAATGTTGGGCAGAATTGAGAGAATCAATTTTTATTGACAAAAGTTGGTACTAATCGATAAAAATCAGGTACCACGTAGTATAATATTCGGTACTATATTTCTCGAAACCGGTACTATTTTCAGAATCACGATTTCTCTAATCCTTCATGTCTACCATGACACGTAGATCGTTCACACGTGATTTGGATGAAAAAACATGGAATTGAAAACACATAGGTAGAATTTGGAGTAGTCATGTATGATGATATCTATGAGATTAAGTGTGTCATTCAATGAAATGAAGTCTAGTAGTAGTGTTTTCTCATTATTGTATCAAGTTCATGACCAATTTGCGATTAAACGCAATCAAAGACATTTAGAATCTTAAGTAAATGAATTCCAGAGTGATCATGTTTGGTTACAAGTGGTACCGATGAGCTAATATCCGGTTCTATAACAATATAACATTGGTACGATTGTGAAGAAAATAGGTACTACTAAGAATAAAAACTGGTATACAGTTTAAAACCACATCCTTAAATGAGTACTAGCTAATGGAAAATGGGTACTTTTACACAAAAATTGAGGTACTAATATTAAGAAAACAGGTATCATTAGGAATCAAATCAAAAAAATCCAAAACATCCATTCAAACTACTTAGTCCACAAACCATCATCCATAACATTCCATTCATCCATCAAACAATCAAACTGAACAGACTACTTGTTCACAACCCACAAACTATCATCCAAAACATCATCACACCATCATCCACTTTGTCCAGAATCAGCCATCAATCAAAGTTAAACCATCATACTACACTCTAAAACATCCAATTTAAACAACAACCAACTGCCAAACAACCTGTCAACAAGGAGGATTTCTAAGGATGAGTGTTGCCATCCGTGCTCGGTAGGCATCGGCTGAACAAGTATTTTGGGCATCCCAAAATTCTCGAGTATCGACGGCGTAACATTCCATTGCCATGCACATGTGAACTCCACAGTCCTTCATCCCGCTCTGTTGCCTCAGGTATCCTAATGTCCAAGTTCTGTTTGGATTTATGTCACGTCGAAGTTTCAAACTCAGATATCCTGCGAGGAACTTCACCTACCAAAAAAAAAAAAAAATAACAAAACACATGACTAGTTAATTCGAAAGAACATAAATAATAACTACAAAACAAAGTTTAAAATGTCATTAACACTTACCACACGTTTCCCGGCTCCTCGGTACCTTGGTGTATCCATCGAGTTATGGTACACAAATTTTTCTTCTCCAACCTTGTCAGCCTTGTAGACGACCAAGAAGAAGTGAGAATTGTGCAGCACGGGGAAGAACACATACTTCGCACCAAACAAGGAACGGACCATCTCATCGAGCATGGCAACACTACTTTTAGTCAGCTTAGAAGCACACAGAGCGTAATCTTCAGTTCTCCAAGCGGTTCTTGTTTTCATTTTATCCACCGCATTCAACAAATCTTCCTACAAATTAAATATTTTTCTTAGCAATTTTAGTAAAATTAATAAAGTATAGTAAAAGATAGTACCTGAACATAAGTCGGCACAAAGCGAATACGAGGATGGCGAGCACGCAGGATCTCCATGAAGCAATCAACGAGTTGAGAATTCAACTCGTTTCCGAACAAAAGATCGATCATCAATTTTCCTCGGATTATCACTCTCTCATTGCTCCACACAATTTCGCTACGAAAATTTGCAATTATGATTAGTATAATATAACATAAATGAAACAATTACGAAACTGAAATAATTTCTATTACTTAATGCGATCGGTCGTCAGGAATGATCGGATGACTCCACGATCCTCTTCCTGAATGTCATCATGGCCACAGAAGTCCTCTCTCCCTATAAACCTCATCAAAGAAGACTCATGAGAATGACTCTCGGCACTCTCCTACATAACAAAACAATTAGTTATTTATATGAAAACAACACGAACAATAACATAAATTACAGAAATAAAATTAATAGTTTAATTACCACATCATGAGTCCCGGAAGTCAACTGCAACTTTTTTTTTTCTTTTGTCTCTTCGGAGCGGATGACAGGGGGGGTCATGAAATCGGCCTCCTTTTCCTTTTTTTTCCTCCCTTGCCTCTCCCGTACCCTCTTCACAATGGATGAGGCCTGTTGCTTCTCCTCCTCTGCTGGTCGGTGCGAGCTCTGAGCACCGTGCTCAGAGTTCGGCTCATTCAGCCCTCCCGTCAAACCGGCAGACTCCACCACCAGGTTCACCAATTGGTTCAAGTCAACAAACTCATTTTTTTCATCATCTGGCTTATTTCCATACACCACCACAGCCCATGCTTCCTCCTTTTTTTCATCATCCCCTTTTTCCTCGTTCTCTTTTTCCTCCTCCTCCTCCTCCTCCTCTTTTTTCTCATTTTGTTTTTCCTCTTCCTCCTCCTCTTTTTCCTCTATTTCCTCATTTTCTTTTTCCTCTTCCTCCTCTTTCTCCTTCTCTTCTTCCTCAAAGTCAATCGGGCCAAAACCGCCATCAGCACCCTCATTTTCTTTTTCTTCCTCCTCATCTTTCTTTTTTTCCACCCCCTCATCTTTCTCTTTTTCTTTTTCTTCTTCTTCCTGCTTCTTTTGTGTCCACTCGCTCTCCAACAGTTCAATTTTTTTTTTAGGTTGCTCATTCTCCTCACAAACAAATGCAAGTAAACGGGTCTCGACCGTTCCCTGTACATGAAAGAAAAAACAAAAAATTAAAGGGAACATAAAATAAAGATAACATGTTTAATTGAAAATTTTTTAACGTTGAAACATAAATTGTCGACCAAAATTAAAGAAAACCTGGGACTCCACAAAAGCACGCTCGGCAGACAAAGGCGACACCGAATACACCTGCAAAGCAAATCATAATGATTTCAGAACAATATCGATTAACAAAAAATATAAAAAGAAGTAGAAGGAAAAACATAATACTATAAAACTGTACCTTATGCCTCATTATTTTGTGAAGGATTTTTAAACACCCTTCCATTGTAGACGGCAAATTGCTCCCCGTCCATCGAAACAGACGGGGAATCGCCTCGAGCGTGGACCGTTTGCCCAGAGAAGGCACACGCTCGTACAACCAAGCCTACATATAAACATTATTTCAAAATTACACAATCTCACAATTAAAATATTATTGTATTAAGACATTGAAACACACATATATATACATACCATCAATCCAACTGCACATCCATCAAAGTATGATCTCTCTCTCGATTCACTATGGCGAACAAGTTCGGCAACCAAGAATTTATGAGTAGCATCGCCCCTTGCATACTCACAAATTCGACTCACATTCTCTAGGTAAGGGTAAACAAACCTAGGAATGGAATAACTAGAACAAGGAAACAATATACAACTAAACACAAAAAGAGTGAACATCCTGATGAAGACGTCTATGCGACGTTCATCCACAGCAAATTTTTTTAAATATTCTACAACATGCTTTCTTTTCAAAAGCTTATTATCAACCCGACCCCAACCATCGAATAGGGCTTTGGACTCCATATTCAAATCTAAGTCTACACTTAGACCACACTGCCGCAGCCCCATTGTCAAACAAAACTCAACCGAATCGAATTTTAAACACAAACCATTACCTACAACAAAGGCATTCATTTCTGCCGTGTATGTGCTTATTAGAGCCTCAGTTCTGCCATGTGAAATGGCTATGTCCGGCATGTTAACAAAAAAATAGAAAGGGCTATGTTGAAGAGCCTGCTTGTGTTGATCAGACAACACAACAAGAATTCGGTCCATCACATCCTTAAAGTAAGATGGGGCACATCGATTTCTAAAATCAGTGCCCTATTACAAAATATAAAACACAAATAATGCATTTACAGAACAAAATGGAAAACAACAGCAACATGATAAAGTACAGAACAAAATGGAAAACAACAGCAACAAAATGGAAAACAACATCACTGGATCAATTTGTTATGAGAAAGTTGATAACAAATAAAAAACACCAATAAAATCCCAACAACAACAACATTTAAAACACCAATTCAAACTGAACTTCACAACACCTCAACCCTAATTTCGCAAATAACAACAGCAGCAACATTTAATTTCCGAATTTATCAATAAAATCACAAATTCGAAGCCCTAGTTTATCAATAAAATCCCAAATTTGAAGCCCTAATTTATGAACCCTAGATGCAAAGAGCCCTAATTTATCAATAAAATCCCAAATTCGAAGCCCTAATTTATGAACCCTACATGCAAAGAACCCTAATTCAAAATAAAAAAAAATATTATGAACCCTAATTCAAAATAAAAATATGAACCCTACATGCAAAGAGCCATAATTTATCACAAAAATCCCAAATTCGAAGTGAATTACCATAAAAAAATCCCAAATTTTTAAAAACATCCAATTCGAGAAAAAAAAATCAAAATTTTGTAAAAATCCCCAAATTTATAAAATTCCCAAAATTCAATATTGCTTACGGCTTTGGAAGCTTTGGAAGCTTTGGAAGAGGAAGATGGTTTGTCCGATACCAAGGGCTTCCCGGAGACGGACGGCTTTTTCGATCGCGGCATTTTGGTCAGAGACGGAGGGCTTCCCGGAGATATGGCGACGGGATGGGGAATCTTCTTCAGCGACGGGAAGATAAATTTCACGTCGACGAGAAAGAGAGATGTGAAGGCGAGAGAGAGAGAGTGAGAAATGATCGGCGATTTCATGACGATTTCACAGAGAGAGAGAGACGGGAAGGCAAGAGAGAGGAATAGTGAAGAGAGAGAGAGAGAGAAATTGTTCAAAATGAATTAATCAGCAAAATAAATCAATAATAATACAAATAGTATTTATATGGGGAGTTGGGAGGAAAGATAAATTAGCATTAGGGAGTGGAGAGGAAGAAATAAAGTGGTGGGGACTGAGGAGGAAATGGAAATGTACATTAGGGATTTTTGAGGAAATAACCGAAAAATTAACACTCATTTGAACAACTTTTTCTTTTTTATTTTCAACTATTCTACACATTATTATTTTTTTTTTTATTTCAAGTTTAACTATTTTATTCCTATTTTATATTTGTAGTTATTTTATACCCAACTGTACTATTAAAATGTTGTTTTAGTTTGAAATAGATAACTTCCTAAATGTGAGTTGAATGATTTATAAATAGAAATATTTGTATACAAAATTATCCAGTTAAAATGTGTTTTGTTTAGCTAACCAGAGCTATTTTTGAAAAAATAAAATTGTATGGTTAGTTGTTAGTGTGATTTTTATTTTATATCAAAATAATATTTAAAATAAATAATTAAAGTTGATTTGATGTAAAAGTATGAGAGAGATTGTGAGGTGATGATTAGTTAAAGTTATGTGAGTGAATGAATGTAATGTGTAAGAATGGTTGATTGATATTGTTTAATTATATTGTTAATATCGAGTATAGTGGAGTTGGATTAAAGTTGAGTTAGCTTTTGAGTATGAATTGAGTATACATTGAGTATTTTCATATACAAACACACCCTTAATGATTCCCTCTAATTTCTCTCTTTTCTCCCATCTTGTTTCATATTTTCATCTTTCACGATCCTTTCCAAATAAACAAAAAATAACATACAACAACTAGGTTAACCACCAAATAAATCATTAAGATAGTAAATAAACTTAGCTATGGTCCGACTTATGGAGTCATCCACACTTATTAACCAATAGTGTATTTACACATGTCCTACAATAAATACAATTTGGACAGGTGTCAACACATTAAGTGGTGGATGGCTCCATTAAAAAAAACCATCCGATGGCTCCATAGAATTTTTGATCAAACTTAAACCTTTCCCAAGTAATTTTGCAATATTCGTTTTTAAAACTTTTAAAATAAAAGACGACAAATATCAATTATTTGGTTAATCACTAAATAAACTAAAATAAAACCACAAATACACATAAATTTTCCAAAAATAATTTATAGATTTATTATCCAAACTCATAAAATGAAAAACAACTGAATAAATTATTAGGTTAACTAGTAATAAATCAAAATGAAACCCCAAGTAAATGAAAATTTGGTTATAAGCAATTGATACATTTGTTTTCCAAAGTAATCTTATCATTTTACATAGGTATTTTTTCAACTAGTAATTCGTAAATTTATTTCTAAATTAAAGTAATTATTATACATAATTATTTGGGACAGAGATGTTAAGGAAAAGGAAGAAGCATGAGCCACATGCAGGGGCGTAGCTAAAAAAGGACCAGTGTGGGGAAAAAATGCTATTTTATATAGGGAAATGATACAATCCCGTTACGGAACCATTCCGTCGGGATGCAACCGTTAGATCATCGTGTAACCGTCGTAAATAGTTGATCTAACGGTTACCAATCCTGACGGAATGGTTCCGTAACGGGACTGTAGAATCTCCCTTTTATATACCCTACTCAAAGAATAATTTAATACTCCATAATAAAATAAAATAAATATAAAAAATAATTTAATACTCTATTAAAAAATAAAAACAAATATTAAATAACAATGGGAACACAAAGAAGGGAAAGAAAAGAGATATTGAGAAAAGAATCACTCTTCTTGTTAATTTTGGTGGAAGCAAATCTCGACATTTTTTTTATTAGATTTGATATAAAAATTAAAAATTTGAACGTGTAAGTTAATTGAATGTTGTTTCTTAAAGGACTGTTAACATATTTAAATGTATGTGTGATTGATAACTTGTAGGGCTCTGAAAAGTTTGATATATTAGATAAAATATTTTATACATAATAATTTATTTTTTTTATATCAAATTATGGAGAAATATTTTTATAAATAGTCTTCACAGAAAAGAGCATGTGAAAATATTTCAAAATTAGTTACTTTTAGTCCAAATATAATTAAGGTGAATTATAATATTGTTAGGCCGAAAAAAAATGTAAACACCTTATTGTAGAGTCATACCAAATTATGAAAACCCATAAGAATTTCTATGAATGTGTATATTTGTATTTATACTTTGTTATGATGTAATATATTTATTTTCTAGAAACAAGTAAGCCCCCACTCATATTATGAGCTAGATCCGCCTCTGAGCACATGAGAATGAATATGATAAAACGAGAATTATGAAATAAATAAAATGAAAGAATAATTTGTTAAGGAGAAGAAATAAACTTTAAGTGATACAAAATAAAGAGAATATATTAAAAGATATAATTATGAAATAGATAAAAATGAGAGAGAATCATAATTATTTAGGAAAGAGATTCACAATTTTTGTGTAACTTACATGCAGATTATTAGGAAAGTAATCAAACACTAAAAATCATAGTTGTCAAAATCGGATCGGACCGGCCGGTCTGACCGGTTGAACCGGGAACCGGCCAGTTAACTGGTCCGATTCAATGGAAGAAACCGGCTGTGGCCAAAACCGGTCAAAAACCGGTCAATGACCGGTCGAACCGGCCAAAAAACCGGTTGGTTCAACCGGTCATTTTTTTTTTTTTTTTTTTTTTTTTTTTGCCAATCGGGTCAAATAATTTTTATGTATAAATTCTAACACTTTTATAAAGCAACTAACCTTTTATGGTTACCGATGTAGGACAAGATGTAAGAATTTCAAATTTTTAATTTGTAATGGTAAAGAATTAAAACCACGCGTGGAAGAAATTTCTTTTCCCTTTTACCTGCGTGTGGAAGGAATTTCTTTTCCCATATCTCATCTTTATTTCCTATTATTTTATTGCCCAATGTGGGAGTGTGAGGAAATATTTTTTTTTCCATATTTTTGTACTATCATCTTATTGCTTAATCAATCTATGGTAGGATCAACCTTTTAAAAAATAAGTCAATTGTATTTAATATTTATAAAGTATTATATATTTATAATATCATTAAATTAAATAACTCAACAATTAAGTTAACTATATCTATGAAATATTATATATATATATATATATATTTAAAAATATCTATAAATTAAATAAC
>BKCP01012514.1:1230090-1242071 GCA_008636005.1 Striga asiatica
AAGGGGAAAAATTGTCCGGGGGGGAGGGGGCTGGTGAGTAGTAATAGGAGGCGGTGAATAGCGATTGAGTTTTTAAAGGGAGGCATAATTTTTGGCAAGTCTTCAATCAACTCCCAATGATATTTTGACCGCACCTATCCCCTCAATTTAGCCATTTTTGTTATCCCCTGTATTTATGGAAAATCAATCATCTTGATTCCCTTTGACTCTCTCTTAAGGAAGACTCCATTTTACATACGTTTTTCCCCTCAGACCATATCAGAAATTAGGCTTTGATATATCAGGATGAAAATTTTCCCATCGGCCAGGGCCCGCGGCGCACATCAGCCACCGTGATACGAACTAATTCGGAGTGCTCTCAGAGTGAACACTAACTCCAATCAATACAATAGAGAAAGAAGAGTTTAGAAGAGTTCAGAGAAGGATTCAGAGAGAAATGAAATAAGAAACGTCCTAATACATCATAACTACCCACTACTAAAATTACAAGTATTTATTATAGTGACATGCTCCACTAACACAATCCCTTATTCTTCCATGTGCTCAGCGCATGACATAGTCTTTGTGCCAAAAAGGAGTCTTCTTGCCTCGGGTTGGTTTGCTTGTTGACGTGGGTTGGTGCGGAGTCGGGCTAGTAACAGTTTGAGTCGTATCATCATCCCCCTCTTGGAAATCAACCTTGTCCTCAAGGTTAACTGTCGGATGTGCCTTATGAAATTCGTCCCAGTCCTCCCAGGTGGAATCTTCAGGTGTTGAGGATGTCCATTGAACTAAGACCTGCAGCTCCAATTCTCGACGATGGGCATTAGCCTTTTGGGCCATCCGATTTTGGGCCTGTAGCAAATTTTCCCGGATTGTACGTAAGAGAGAGTCACGGTCACATAACAACTCATCTACGGCCTGAACTTCCGAGGATCCTGGTTGATATCGTGGAATGGTTGGGGGTTCTCGTCCAAAGAGTGCTTGAAAAGGAGACATTTTTAACCCGCTATGGTAGCTCGTATTGTAACTAAATTCAGCCCAAGGGAGATATTTGGACCAGTCAGCGGGTTTCTCATGAGTGAAAGCACGAAGGTACTGCTCCAAACTACGATTTACAACTTCCGTTTGACCGTCTGTTTGCGGATGATACGCAGTGCTGCGTTTTAACGTTGTTCCGCTGAAGGTGAATAAGTGTTCCCAAAATGAACTGAGAAATATAGGATCTCTGTCTGTGATAATCGAGCTCGGAATTCCGTGGTGCTTAACCACCAGGTCAGTAAAACACTCGGCCACCTTGTAAGCAGTGAAGTTTGGCTTGAGAGGCCCAAAATGTGCCGCCTTCGTTAATCTATCAACAACCACTAAAATAGCCGAATAACCCTTGGACAGTGGTAGACCGGTGATGAAATCCATAGTTACCTCATCCCATACCAAGGTCGGAATAGCTAGAGGTTGCAAGAGTCCCGCTGGAGGTTGGGTTGAAGTTTTGATTTGTTGGCAAACCAAACAAGAAGAAACGAATTTTTCAACGTCGCTTCGCATATTAACCCAATAAAATGATTGGGATAAACGAGCCAAGGTTCGCTTGACACCAACATGACCAGCAATAGGAGTCGCATGACATTCTAGCAGCAATTTGTCCTTCAGAGTCGAAGAAGACCCAATAATTGCTCTTCGCCGAAAAAATAGCATGCCATCCAAAACGGTATAATTTGAGTTCAGCTCACCATTCTCGAAACGACTGTGTAACTTTAACAGTTTTTCATCAACCTCGTTTTCTCGCTTGATAGCAGCCCACAAATCAAATTGTGGTTGGGAGATGAAAGCACAACAATGAACTCTTTCACTAGAAGAGTGACTTTCATGCATGCGCGATAAAGCATCAGCGGCTGCGTTTGAAGATCCCGGTTTGTACTCGATAACAAAGTCAAAGCCAAGCAATTTGTACACATATTTTTGTTGCTCCGGTGTATGAATAGTTTGTTGCCACAGCTCCTTTATACTTTTATGATCTGTACGAATTATGAAAGGACGGCCGAGAAGATATTGGCGCCATTTTCGAACAGCTTCTGTGATTGCGGTTAGTTCTTTAATGTATGTAGAAGCCACCATCTGTCTACTATTCAACTTCTTGCTAAAATAGGAAATAGGATGCCCATTTTGCATTAATACAGCCCCCAAGCCAACATTAGAAGCATCAGTCTCAAGAATAAATTGCTTAGAGAAATCGGGTAAGTATAAAACAGGGGCTTCGATCAATTTGAGCTTAAGTTGTGAAAAGGCATGTTGAGCCCCCTCAGACCAAATAAATGCATCCTTACGTAAAAGATCAGTAAGAGGAGCTGCCACCGTCGCGTATCCTTTGATAAAACGTCTGTAATAGCCTGCTAACCCGAGAAATGCACGCAACTGCTTCAAGTTCGTGGGTGGCTTCCATTGCGCAATTGCCTCAATTTTTTTAGGGTCAACTTGTACCACCCCGGCAGCCACAATGTGCCCTAAATACTCCACCGTAGATTGACAAAATGTGCACTTGCCCAATTTAACAAAAAACTGGTGGTGTTGTAAGCGGCCCAAGACTGTAACTAGATGGTTCACGTGGTCTGACAAGTGATTGCTATATATCAATATATCATCGAAAAATACAACAACAAAATCTCGAAGATACGGAGATAAAATTCGGTTCATGGCTGCTTGAAAAGTAGAAGGAGCGTTGGTTAATCCAAAAGGCATCACCACAAACTCGTATTGTCCATCTATAGCCCGAAAAGCAGTTTTAGCAATGTCGCGTGGGTACATCCGTATTTGGTGGTATCCAGAACGAAGGTCAAGCTTGGTGAAGCAGGTGGCGTGACCCAATTCATCAAGCAGCTCATCTACTGTTGGTATTGGAAATTTATCCTTGACTGTGATGGCATTTAATGCTCGGTAATCCACGCAAAATCGGTACGTACCATCTTTCTTGCGCACCAAGAGGACTGGTGAGGAGAAAGGGCTATGACTAGGGCGAATAATTCCTTGAGATAACATTTCTTGAACCAACTTCTCAATTTCCCTTTTTTGAAAATATGGATAGCGATAGGGCCGAACATTCACCGGTGCACTTCCCGGTAATAGGTGAATCTGATGGTCTATTTCCCGAAATGGAGGCAATCTCTTTGGGGTAGAGAACACACCCGAAAACTTTTCCAACACATTTGTGATCTCCGGAGGTAACCCTGTGGGAAATTCAACCGCATCTCCATGTTCATCGTTATGGTTTGGTTGCCCATCCGACTCCTGAAAGTGAACCTCGTACAGACAGTCAAAGTCATCACTATCAATAATTGCTTGCAACTGGTGATATGTAACTTGTGATGACGTTGAATGATCCTCCCCTCTTAGAACCACATGTTTTTCGCACCAATCAAATTCCATCGTCATGGCCGCATAATCATGAAAAACTCGTCCCAATTGACGTAACCATTGTATTCCAAGAACTAAGTCAGGCCCTTCGATAGGCAAGACGTACATGTCCACAGAAAATATATTATGTTGCAATTCCAGTTCCACAGAGGGACATGAATATTGACAAACCATGTGGTCCCCATTGCCGATATAAACTCTGAATTTATTGGTCGACTGGACCGGTAATCCCAAGGACTCTGCAATCGAAGTTTTAATGAAATTGTGCGTACTGCCACTGTCAATCAAGACTTGGAGATTTTTTTCCTTAACTTTTCCCGCAATTCGTAATGATCTTGGGTTCGATTGACCGGCTAATGTATTAAGGCTCGAGATATCTGCCGTCACTAACTCCTCATCCGGATTTGGATCAATATTCGCCTCTCCGCCTGGTTCGTCCTCATCATCATTTCCCAGGAGGCATAAGAATCGACTTCTGCAGCGGTGATTAGGAGTATAGCGCTCGTCACAATTGTAACACAAACCTTTTTCTCGTTTTGCACGAAGCTCTGCTTCTGTTAGTCGTCGAAGTGGTAACTTGGGAATATTTGGGGTGGGCAAGAGAGGCTGCTGATTTTCCAAAACTGAAGTAGGTTTTGGAAAAAGATTTTTTCGGGGATGTGTACTAGAATCTGTATTGGTAGTGAAGGTTGTTGGAAGTTTCGGAGTGTACCCAGAATTTAGAGCATGGGTTGTAGGCTGTGAAAAGTGGGCCTGTGGGCTGGTCTGATTCCCTTTGGGCCCAATTCGTAAATTGAATCTCATTTCTTCGGCCCGTGCCTCGTAAGCGCGTGCGAGGGCAAAGGCTTCCATTAAGGATGACGGACGATTGAGAAGCAATTCACGGCGAATGTCTGGCTTCAATCCCGTAACAAAGAAACTGATCAATAGAGATTCCGAAATTCCACGTACCTTGTTCATCAAATCTTCAAACGCTGACTGAAATTCAGTGACGGACGTAGTTTGTACAAGCTTTGACAGAGCGCCCTCTGGATCTTCATATACAGAACTACCAAATCGGTGCTTCAAATTGACCAGGAAAGCCTTCCAATCAGTCAAAAGATTGTTCGATTTCATCCATTGAAACCATGCTGCTGCTTTTCCTTCCATGTGGAAAGAGACGATACGAAGGCGTAACTCTTCAGGTGTAGCGAGAAAATCGAAGAATTCCTCAATCCTGAATATCCACCCGTCGGGGTCGGTCCCGTCAAATCTCGGCACCTCCATCTTCATAGATCTGAGAGTAGGTGATATCTCAGAGGAAGCGGGTGACGATTCAGATGCATGTGGATGGCGAGATGAAGACCCATGGGTTCTTCCGGAAGCGGAAGAACTGATATTAATTTGGGACTGGAGATCATCAAGCCGATTATCAACTTTAGCCATGTATTGTTGTAAGAGTTGATGAAGGGTAATGGATTGGTTATCAAAATGAGATTGCACGGCATTCACAATTTCTGAAATCAATGCCGGATCAGCCATTTGTCTCTCAATGAAAGCACCAATTGATACGAACTAATTCGGAGTGCTCTCAGAGTGAACACTAACTCCAATCAATACAATAGAGAAAGAAGAGTTTAGAAGAGTTCAGAGAAGGATTCAGAGAGAAATGAAATAAGAAACGTCCTAATACATCATAACTACCCACTACTAAAATTACAAGTATTTATTATAGTGACATGCTCCACTAACACAATCCCTTATTCTTCCATGTGCTCAGCACATGACATAGTCTTTGTGCCAAAAAGGAGTCTTCTTGCCTCGGGTTGGTTTGCTTGTTGACGTGGGTTGGTGCGGAGTCGGGCTAGTAACAGTTTGAGTCGTATCACGCCGGAGGTCTCCATCACGATTGAGCAACGACTGAGCAAATAACCTACGACAATAGCCTCGAGCGAACAGGTCTTTTCCGTGTCTGATCCCTCAACGAGAACGACGAGGAAAACCGAGTTCCACCGGCGACACCCCGCAATCAGCCGCCCCGAATCACCGCGAGCACCAGGCCTCACCGTGAACAACCGCGGCCAGCCATCTCCGCGCGAGTAACCGAGATTCTCGGCCAAGACATTCACCCAACAGAGAGGAATCATCTGTCCATGCATCGCCGAGCAACATCTGCGTGAGGAAGAGGAGGAATTTTCGAGAATTTTGTACCGTCAGTTTTGGGGATCTACCGTCTGCGAAGAAGAAAGAAAAAGGAGAAATAGAGTACGGTGAGAAGAAAGGAAACAGGAAAAAGGCAGTGAGCTTGGTAAATTTTTGGGCCTTGATAAATTTGAGCTTGGATTTTGGGTCAAGGTTTGGGCTTGTACTTAAGAAGGGCAATAAATGTGGACTAAGTGAAAATGGGTATTGTAAGGAAGCAATGAGGCACCGCTCAATCCCTGAGAGTCCGTCCAGCCCTAGCCTCGTTTCCTTGTCTCCTCGTTGGAGTACGGTAATGGGTGTTGGAGTACGGTAATGGGTGGTAATGGGTGGCTTAACCTGTACTTATTTTTTATGTGTATATGTATATATGTGCTGTCTTGTTGATATGAGTATGAAATATCTTAATTGTATTTGTCTTATGTAACGATCTCTTCGATTTTGTGAAATCGAATGAGACCTCGTTAAATCCGTGTTAAGTACTGTGGAATTGGAACCATAATGAGTCCTTGGACTGATGGTGAAGGCCTCGGACAATTTCGATGCATGTCGAGTCGTATATGAATTTATGAACTCGTATAGTTGCTGATTTTGTAATAAATTCGTGATAAATTGTACGCTGTTCCGATTGATATGAAATTTTGTGTGGCAGGTCCTCTGATGAATTTATATGTCGTGTAAAAAAATCAGAATTTAATTCCAATTGTAGCTATTTTAATTAATTGTTTTGACTTCTGGGCAGAATAGTGAAAATTGCATAATAAATCGATTTGTTCTCCAAATTTGCTGAATTTTTAATATGTTGTCTATCTAGCATATTTACATGTTGTGTAAAAATTTCATAATTTTTGAACTTAGTTTGCTAGGGTAAATGATTTATTGTAGTATTCTGCTGAAACTTGTTTTCATTATGATAATTTGATCCGTTGCTGTGAATTGCTAATTATTGGTTGAAGTGCTTATTTAATGATGTTATGCGTGTGGATAAATGCCCAGGATTTTTGGAATTCATATTGACTCAGTTTTGCTGAAATGTTGAAATCTACTGAATCTTGTTATAATTTTTGTAATTCGCATGGTTAATGTTTAAAGCTGAAATTTTTACATGTTGTTATTAGGGTTCTTCTATAAAAATTTCAAAGGTTAAATCGTTCATTATGTCAGTCTTTGAATTTGTGCTCGTTTTTGCTGAAAACATGTTCGAATTTTGTAAAATCATGTGTTTTGAGTTAGGAGCTGAAACTTGGTGGATTTATTGAGTCCAGTGAGTTGGATTTTATGTTAAAATTTCAGAGCCTAACTCATTCGGAAACCTGACCAACCTGATTATGTGATTTATCGACTAGTATATCAAAAATATAGTTTTTGTGTTAAAAACTGTAGGCCGGCTCGCATTTTGCTTCTTGTTTGTTTGACTTGGTCAACCTTTAGTTGGCTTTATGTGAACTCCAATATGTGTTAGGTTGAGTATAAGTGTCGAGTCTAAGTGTTACAATGTCCACAGGACTTCACGAACAGCTTAGTCGAATAAAGTTCGATTAAGTCTGATTTGTGTTTTCCGTTTAAAGTCAAGATAGATGTTGATTGTAGAATCTTGACTTAATGTAGGTAATTGAGGAGTCAAGCCTCGACCTACGTCCTTTCTGATTTTGCTTTTGTCAATCCGAAAATCCAGGTGGGTTAGTTATTCTAAAAAGTCTATGCATATGTGTGTTTAAATGTGTTTGAAAAATTTGGTATGATCTATGTATGCATTTGAGCATGTAGCCTATCGATGTGAGCTTGATGGCCATCGGTATGGTTGTCCCCGTCGATGTAATACGGTTGCCCTTGCGAGGCAAGTCTCTTTAAGACCTAATGAAAGGCCGTGTCCTTGCGTGGCACGCACTCTCGCCATTAGGGTAATGAATCCCCTTTCCGCGACTAATGAAAGATGTGTACACAGGAGTGAGCCACTGATGTGACTAGAGATGAGACATGATGTTATTATTGTTTATGTTCATGTTGCAACCATACCATTATTATGTTGTTCATATGCATAGTGTGAGTACAATATTTTCCAACTGTACTCACTCTCACATGCTCTTCACGGATGCAGGTTAAGCAGTTGGCGGATAACGAGGCAAGGCGAGTGGGTGGTCTGGTTTATTTTATTTATGATTATTAATTGCTTCCGCTTCATGAACTTATGTTGGTTTATCCGAACATGTTGGTTGGTTGACTTTGAAAACATGTTGAATTGGTTATTTTGAAAACGTGTTGGAATGGTTTATGTTGAAAAACCTTTCCTTTATATTCATGAGTATGTGGTTAAGAATATCATGTTTATGTTTATTGTTTATGCTGTTGAGATTATGGATAATGAAAACCTTTGAAAAACTGGGTAATGAATCCCCGTTAGTTCAGACATGACTTAAACTGTGTTTTGAAATGAATGAGTAACGCCAAAATGTTTATGATTCAAAAAATGAATTTAAAAAATTTTATTGTGATTTTTGGAAAAGCCATGGATTTTCTTTAAAATCAAAGTGGAACGTTATATGCAGTACAGTTACCGGCCATAGTGTCCGGGAGATTTATACATACCAAAGTTTATGATATTGATATTATTATTGTTGTTTGCTTTAGTCTGGGTTTTTATGGAGTACAAGAGGACCAGTACTCAACCCCATTATGTTTTTCAAATGACAGGGTCGGCGAGCAGGCGTGAGGGCAGCAGTGGTGGTTGTGGTCGCGGATTTGGCATAGCTAGCCGATTCTTGGACATTTGTTTTATTACGTCTGTATAATTATTATGCCACGCATTTTAAGACTTCTGCTACGTTTATTTTCCGTTTGAACTTGCATGACAGTATTTTCCAGACATAAATATTTTACCCAGTTCGCCAATTCCAACGGGTCCAGTTTCACATGCATGTTCCGATAAAAGGTTTAAATCTGTTTTTCCTAGAGTCTAAACCATTTGTTAGACCCAGCTTAAAAGAAAATGGATTTTTAAAGCAGATAAGTTTTTGCAGCATCCCGAGATAGTTTGCAAATGATTTCGAAAAAAAAAAAATTATAAGCGTTTTCGAAAAAGAAATTGCGAAAAATTGGCCCTAAGTAGCGGGGTGTTGCAATTATTATTATTATTATTATTATTATTATTATTATTATTATTATTATTATTATTTACTCTAATATAACGAGTATTTTTGTAAGAAATGAACTGCCTAAAATATCATTATTTGATATATATTTAATGGAAAATTGGTAATACACTAATATCCACCTTATCTTATATTTTTAACTAATAACCAAAATTTAATTAATTAAAATACAAATATACTGTAAAAAATGAATTACCTAAAAACTCTTGAATTGACATATTTTTAATATTAAGTTAATAATACCCTAATAATAACCATATATTATATTTTAATTAATAACTAATATCTTATTAATTTAATACAAATACACAAACAAAACATTACGTATCTCCTAAAAATCATCCACTACCCGTACTTTGAAATAATTTTAATGGCAAATTAATAATACACAAATACTCATCTTATCTTATATTTTTAGTTACTAAGAAATAACTAATTAATCGAATACACATACACAAATAAAATATTTCGCATCGCCTAAAAATCAACCACAATATTATTGCACAATTATTCCTCACGAAATTGTTTTCTTCCACATATTCCCCAAATTGTTTCTTTCATATCACCCCCGAAAAAACTACTCTAAAAGGGCGAGTGATTTTGTAAAAAAATGAACTACATAAAATCCTATAACATTGATATTTATTTAATAGCAAATTATTAATGCACTAATACCCATCATATCTTATACTTTCAATTAATAACTAATATATTTATTTAATTAAATACAAATACAATGTCAAAAAATGAACAACCTAAACAACTCTTTGGTATGTTTTTAATGAAAAATTAGTAATGCACTAATACCCATCCTATCTCATACTTTTAATTAATGTAACGCCCCGTTATTTTTAAACAGAAAACCCCAAGTTTTCAGAGATAGTTTGGATTTTTCAAAAAAATCATTTTTCGATATAAAACTATTTTCCGGGCATTACTCAAAAACCAAACTTTCATTTTTCACTTAGCTTGAGCCACATCTTAAGTCATTGGGAACTCAAGCCCAAAATCACATTTCCACAAATCAAACAAATGAGACATAATCACAAGCTCAAACATAACAGTCTCGTCGATGTGATAACCAATGTCAACGTTACAAACAATCCAAAACACACAAATTTTGAAAAACGTTTATGCGGAAGCGAATAAAACACAATTCATAAACCAATGAGAACACACTCGCCCAATTGTCACCGCTGCCAGCAACTCAACCTGAAAAGATAGAAATAGTGGGGTGGGCAAAAAACTAGCTCACCATGGAAAATACTATGCAAATATATCCAATATAATAACAGACAATTGTTTGTTATTTTTTTGGTGTTTTCTTGTGTTTTATGTGCTTTAGTCGAGTCATTTTTAGGTTCGTTTTAGTTTCAACTAGTCCATTTTGTCGTGTTTTATGTGTTTTTGTATTTCGGCATATTTTCTTGTCTCTTTTGGTGTGTTTAGGTCCTCTTTGCACGATCGGGAAGACGAGCTATTGTCTGAGCCATTGTCCATGATTTCGATGTCGAGCTGTTTTGAGACGAACCACTCGAGCCACTTGTTCGAGCCATCCAAGTCTAGCCCGAGGACAGCCCAGGTGCGCCCCAGCACTCGCCGTGAAGTCCGTTTGACGACCTGCGAGACAGCTCGCGAAGCCCCAGCCAGCCCTCGCACTCGCTACATATTCTCTTTGGCGACCAATGAGGCGCGCACACGAGAAGGCCCTGACACTCACGGCGAGATTAGTTTCGCGGCCCGCGAGTAGACGCATGAGACTGCCTACAAAATCCATGTCAAGCGCTCCTACATTCGCAGTGAGTCTCAGTTCGCGAAGCGCCAATCGTCGACCTGAGGCGGCCAGCGCCACTCGATGTGAGATTCATTCCGCGACACGCCAAACGTCGAGCCAAGCGCAAGCGCCTGAGGACCCAAGGTCGCCACTCGCTGCGAATCCATTTTGGCGACCCGCGAATGCGCCGTGCTCACTATTTTTCACCTCAAACTCGCTGCAAAACTGGTTTCGAGACCCGCGAACTGCAGAATTTCATTAAATGTGTGTGTTTTTAGTGTGTGTTTGTGGTGTAGTTATAAAAAGACATTGTGCTTTGCATTTTTGGACAACACCCCTCATTTCCCAACTTTTAAGTTGGGAAATCCTCTCTATTTTCTCTCTCTTCTTTTTATGCTTTGATTCTCTCTTTTATTTTTATGCTTTGGTTTGGAGGTTCATGACTCAATTTTTTCGGTGAAATTCTGACAATCTTATTTTTTATCAGGACTCAAGTTTTACGCACTATTTTCGTCTGGGCATGCGATACGAGAGTAAGTACATTGCTTAGGGCTTACTACTTCGAGTTTATTTTTGAATTATGTGTTTATGCTCGATTCTAGGTCTTTGCTTTTGCTTATATGTGTTAGGAATCTATTTGTTATGTTTTTGTGGTACTTTATTATGTTTTATGTGCTTAGTCGAGTCGTTTTTAAGTTCGTTTTAGTATCAACCGGTTAATTTTATCATGTTTTATGTGTTTTCGTTATCGTTATGTGTTTTTGTATTTTGACATATTCTTCTTCTCTATTTTCGGTGTATTTCGGTCTAAAGTGAAATAGACTTCACTCGGGCTCCTACAACTTGGACGGCCTCCGTACCTGCAAGAACCCAACGCCGGGAGGGGTCCCGGCGTCGGGCCTCCGACGCTCAACTCAATATCACTCCAAAACTCCAAATCACAAATGTATAATAATGAATGTAGAGAGGGTCTGAGAATGAGATACCTTAGCCCTCTTTTATAGGAGAAGTGTACTTTATGTCCCAAGTAGGGCTTGTCGAATAGTATTATGCCACGTGTCTTAGCCATGTGTAGGCTTATTCTTCAATATATTCCCTTTTTATTCATTAAAACCGATCTAGTATATAATATCCCATATCATCTGTAACACCCCGCTTATCAGTGTAACTTTTTCGCAACCTTTTACTTTGATATCACTTTAACTTTTTCGAAATAATTGCAACTTACTCGGGATGCTACTAAACTCGTCTTCTTGAAAATCCGTTTATCTTTAAACTGTTGTCTAATACTTCTTTAGACTTATTAAAACAGATTTCCTTTAAACTTGCATTTAACATATTATCATCATATTTCTCATAAAAACTTGAAATCTAAAATTCATTAAAATGCAAGTTTAATAATTAATGTGCGTAGCAGAAATATTTGAAACGTGGTTAATTATACAAACTTTATAAATGTCCACATTAAAGCTTGTCTTCATTTTCTTCCA
>BKCP01012514.1:1249703-1262300 GCA_008636005.1 Striga asiatica
TACAAAGCATGCTAAAAATTTTAACTTCTTACCTTCTTTAAAAGAGCAAGATAATAAAATGAAGAAGGTGATGAGCGGTACTTTCCTCTCGGCCTCCTTTCAATTTTTCCCAATTGTGAAAGGGATTTATGAAATGTGCTAAGTATACTAAGCTTTATATATATAATGATCAAGAGGAAATGAGATATAGAAGATTTTATTCAACTCTCTTAAAGACGTGAACATTTAGGTGAAGGAAATTTATCCTTATCATATATTAGGTGTCACTTTCTCAATAATTCATTCAATCAATGCATTCTTAGGATAATAACGTAGTCATGCAAAGAGGTTAGCTTGCAAAATGGCTGAAAATTCAATTAGCCTTTATTAATACATTGACTCAACACTTGCTTGAAAATTGATGAAAGTATAAATTAATATATACTCTGAAAACGTGCAATATATCACTTAACAATATGTTTATTTTATCAACAAATCAGGCAAAGTGGCATGACTCATCTGATAATAATAATAATAATAATAATAATAATAATAATAATAATAATAATAATAATCCATGAATGATTTAAGAATGGCCCCTCAACATTTAAAATAGTGGCCCCTCAACATAAAAAAAATATGTTGACATTTTCACTATTTAATACTCTCGGTATTTAGCTCTTGCAATGGCTGAATCTATATCACTTAAGACATAAAATAATACTTAATAATGATCTTGGAACATGCTAAGAAACCAAGAAAATAAATTTTACAGAACCGAATTCGGACTTAAAACAAACGATTACTGTAAAACCGAAAATTCTAAAATTTTGAATTTTCTCTCTAAGAAATTTATATAGACTAAAATATCTAAATAAATTATTTATCTCGAAATATTCTTGATTTCTATAATTCGCCAACTTGGAATAATTAATTCCTGACTTTTAAAGTTCATTTCTAAAATAAACTGATCACAATTTAATTAGTAAACTGGTTCGATTACTAATAAAATTTAACCGAAAATACTTTCGACTTAAAGTCGAACTTATAACTGAATAACTTAATAACTAGCTCGGAACTAGGAACGAGCATTATTAATAAAAGTAAATTAGTTCAAAACTCGAAACTGAAATAATTACTTTTATTAATAACTGAATGGGATATTACATCATCTAGTTCCCCCCCACTCTAGACGAGTAACCATGACTCAATCCAAGAGTGAAATGCCTCTTCGGGCTGTTTCCGTCAACCTGCCACTGAGGTTATAATTTGAATAAATTCTAGACCACCAAATAATCACCAAACCTCCAAATGAGCACCGGGACCCAAATGAACACCAAATGACCGCTGAGGTAAAAAACCGAAAGACCTTGCCTCTGAGGTCGAACACCGAAAGACCTGCCTCTGAGGTCAAACATCGAATGACCTGCCTCTAAGGTCGAACTCCGAAAGCCAAATGACAAATGAGGTCGCAAATCGAGTGAACCGCCACTGGGGTCGAGCAGCAAAAACCAAATGACCAATGAGATCAAAAATCGAGTGACCCATCACTAGGGTCGAACACTGAAAGACCTGCCTCTGAGGTCGAACATCGAATGCCCTGCCTCTAAGGTCAAACTCCGAAAGCCAAATGACCAATGAGGTCGCAAATTGAGTGACCCGCCACTAGGGTTGAACACCGAAATTCAAATGACCAATGAGATCGAAAATCGAATGACCCGCCACTAGGGTCGAACACCGAAAGACCTGCCTCTGAGGTCGAACATCGAATGACCTACCTCTAAAGTCAAACTCTGAAAGCCAAATGACCAATGAGGTCGCAAATCGAGTGACCCGCAACTGGGGTCGAACACCAAAACCCAGATGACCAATGAGATCAAAAATCGAGTGACCCACCATTAGGGTAGAACACCGAAAGACCTGCCTCTAAGGTCGAACATCGAATGACCTGCCTCTAAGGTTGAACTCCGAAAGCCAAATGACCAATGAGGTTGCAAAGCGAGTGACCCGCCACTGGGGTCGAACCTTGATTCCTAGAGTAGATTCATTCTCTCTTCATTTTGCAATGTCGATCTTTCTTGGATCTCTCTCGACCTGCTTACTTGGACTTCCATGATACTTTGATAGATTTTCTCGATCTCTTACCGAAGTCTTGAATTTGAAAATTTGAACTCACGTCTGCTGTTTTTCGATCACTATGTTCGAGCTCTTTTCGCTCAAAGATAAACCTTTTCTACCACTTCGTCCTATCCTCGCCCCTCAGTTCAAAATTTGAAATTCAATCCTGTTGTTTATCCTCTCAAGAATCGAATAATCTCCACGAATTGCTTCAAATGAACTCCATCTCGGCCCGCTATTGAGGTCAAAAACAGATTTGACAAATCCAAACCAAGCAAGAATAATCGACCTACTAACGAGGTACTCAAATAATCTCCATAAGTTGCGCCAAATGAACTCCATCGAATCTCGACCTGCCACTGAGGCCGAAAAACAATTTTGACAAAATCAAAACCATATACCAAATCAAGTAAAGCAATTGTCCTGCCTCTGAGGTCACCGATAGGCTCCATATCTTCAACGACCCTGTTGTTGTATGAAATTAACAACTTAAAATTACAAACACCTGAGTGTGTTTAAACAAAGATTAAAGTAAAATTTGATTTTATTTGATATATTCACAAGAGTACAGGAGTCGGTTTTTTTTTATTCTTGACCGAGATCATCTCAAGTCCATGTACAATGTGTCGAAAAAAGATCCTCGTACTATCATAAATTCTGCTATTTATAGTACGGTGGTTTTTGTCTTCTTGCTTGAGATGGATAAGTATGTATTTAATGTTGAGCAGCTTCAAGCAAGGTGATGTGCTTTGGAATTAGGGAACATCAATGATTACTGTATTATCTTGACGATCCAATCATATGCTTACAGCTCCATTTTCTGCTTGGATATTTGAACTTTTATACCGTCGATTTGAACAGATAAAACTTGATTCGACTTGTCATAATATCGGTTGAACTGAAGTCGGTTTATTTGTGTCTGTCTCAATAGTCAGTACTTTTGACGATCTCGGAAGTCGGTAATTAATTCAATGAATACCGACTTGTCCTAAGTTTGTCTTCCGGAGGATTATTTCTTCAATGAAGTGATTAACCACCACATTCAATTATGTAATCAAGTCGGATATCAACAGTGAGGCCCTCGACATTAGTAGGTATTTTGAGCTTTTATTGAATGACTACTGATGTCGTTTGTTGTTCCGCTTTATTCCGACTTGGTTTCCTTTGACGACCGACATGAGAGTACTTTGTTCTATTTGCAATTTCTTGTATGTTACTTGGCCTGACGTGGCAGTTCTTAAAAGTCGCGTCCGCATTTAATGGGTCCAACGGATACAATTTTTAACGACATGGCGTTTCTGGGCATGGCCACGTGTTGTAATGATTAGTGTAACGTTACACCATTTTGTGATACGTCCGTTTCACGCGCCGTCTCCAGATCTTACCAACGGTTATAAATCAAAACCAATAAATTGCAGTCGGTTTTGATATGTAAAAAGTTTCTGTACCTTAAATCTTCTTTTCTGCTTTCTCCTGTGTTCAATCTCCCTTGACTTTTGCTTTCAATTTCTCTTTTGTGCATTTTGTCTGTGTTTTCTTCGATTCGGGGCTTTCGAGAATTTTGGTAAGAATTTGCCCTAATCTTTTCAATTTCTTTATCAATTTCGAATTTGCTTTTGCTTTTATCAATTTCGTAAAAGATGTCTGCTCAAGCCGAAGATAGCAGCAGCCATACGATTTCTGAGATTTCAATCTTTACCGATGAGGATTTGGAATTGCCTCTTGAGTTCTATCGGTGGGATCCTCTTCTAGTTAGGCGATTAAATCTCAATAGAGATATTATTGAAGAAGATAAACGAGTTGAAGAGGATGCTATGTCGCTTCCCGACTATTGGAGACGTCCGGCTCGTCGGTGGCCCGAACCAATTGATGAGTACAGAGGTGAACCAAGCATCCTTACTGATGCAGATATTGTCAATCTCCGCGGAGAAGTCTATATTCCTTCCTCGGTGAGGTTGTTTGCTCCTTATCCAGGAGAAAGGATCACTTGTCCTCCTCCAGGTTGTGTAGGTATATTTGCAGACTCATTGAGATCGGGACTTCGGTTTCCACTTCCCGCGATAATTACCGACTATTTGAGGGATTGGGGGTTCGGTTTATGTCAGATAGCACCGAATACCTGTAAGAGGATCATCGGTCTTTTGGTGCTATTACAAGAAAAGGGCTGGGATATGCCAACAGTGGAGGAGATTAGAAGTCTTTTCGCCTTCAGACGGTGTGCTGACAGACAGGTGGCTGATCCTTTGATCTGTTATGCTTGCGCGGGAAGGCCCCAAGGAGGATTAAAGATTGGTGAATTGATTACTGAGATCCCTGAGTCTCTTCATGGATTTCAAGAGGAGTGGTTATGGGTTGGAGGAGACTGGCAAACTCCAAATTTTTCGAAACCTTTAATTGATGGGATGACAATTCCCATCAATATTAATTTCGCATTTTGTAAGTTTTTCTTTTGCTTCTTTTACCGAGTTGTTCTGACTTTGCTTATTTTTGTACTAACAGGTCAGGGATTTTATTATTTGCAGCCAAAAGCAAATGATCGAAACTCGATGCACCATTGAAGGAAAAAATTACCGAGTTATTCAAGTTGAAAAAAGCACAACGTAGCTTCAAACTGATTTTGAAGGATACAAGATTGAAGGCTGTTGGTCTTTGTCCTGAGATTTCTGACGGTTCTTTCCAGCCAGGTAGACTTAGATTATATTTTCAATCTTGTTTGAAGTTGGTTTTTTTTTTTTAAAAAACTATCGTAACTCGGTTCTGTATTTGCAGTTTACTATCCTACTTCTTGGTGTTCTCGGTTTTAAGACCATCCGCGACGCTAAAGCATTTCGCCAAAAGAGTCCAAATTTGGACCTTCGAACCAAGATCGGAAAAAGTAAGGAATTGCGTTTATCGGGAATGGGTCGCAAGAAGTTAGTGAAAGCGTATCTGGAGAACTCGATTATGAACCCTCCGAAGACCGATGTCGATGATGGTGTGACATCAGCAGCTGCTGCTGAAATTTTGCAACCAAACCCTTTAACTATCACAGCAGCGGGTCCAATTGCTACTGTTGCTGCTACAACTGCTGATCCATCTGAAATTATACCCGTTGTTGAAACTACTCCATCGGAAGCTCCGCCTGTTATTGAAGTTGCTTCCGATGAGCCTGAAGGTGACCGAGTATTACAGAACGTGAAGTTTCGGTTACTCGGTCTAAGAAAAGGCGTGCAGAGAGCGTTCCTATTGCGGAGGAACGAAGAAAAAAGAAGCACGATATCGGCGATAGAGGAAAAAAGAAAAAAGAACCTTTGGTTGATTGATCCTTTTTGCCCATTGACGAAGAAAGGGCTTTGAACTTTAAGCAACCTCGGGAGTCTGTCGAGAAATGGTTCTCGGCTTTTGAATCGGTAGAGATTCCTAAAATATCGAGCACAGTTGAACTGCCTAATCATGTTGTTGATGCTGCTCGGGTCCCAATGATGGTGTGGGATCCGATTATGGCTGAGGATGATTTTCGGCTTAATGCAACTCAAGTGGACGAGAAAAACCATACTTTGAAACTCAGAGATGGAGCTCTTGCATCTCTGAGAGAGGAAGCAGCAACGAAAGAGAAAGAGTTGCAAGTCAAGATTGCTGAACAAAACGAGCAGCTTATGATCGCTCAGGGTGAGATCGAGACCTTGAAGGTTGAGAAGGCTAGTCTTGACTCCGATGTGTTGAAGCTGACTAGCCAAGTAATCACCTCCGAGCAGCGTGTTCAAATGCTCGAAGAACAGCTTTCTCGGTGTGAATCCCTTCTTCACAAAGAACAAGAATCTCATGAACTTACTCGGGCAAGTCGGGCTGAGGTTGAAGAGCTGTTGTTAAAATGTAGAAATGACCACCGTGCCGACCTCAGCAGACTTCAAGAAGAGAAGATAAAATTTGCCGAGGAGAAATACAATGATGGCCTTCGTGCTGGGAGAATTCTGGAAGCCGAAGCCAACAGACTTAAGGCCAAGACAGACTCCGATTCTGAAGATGAAGACCGAGAATTTGAGATGAACACATGTCTTAACTTGCGGTGGGTTATCGAACGTTTCGACGAGGGGTTATATGATATTGAGGAGATTCGACAATTCCTCCTTCATAAGATCAAGAGTCATAACTTCAACCCCTCCATTGCAGCCGCTCACATTGAGGCCGACGAGGATGAAAAGAGTTTCTGTGAGGGTCTCCTTGCTTCTATTGGGGCCGAGACAAGAGGTTCTGAGGCTCCAGCGTTGAACCGAGAAAGAGAAGCTCGTCTTCGCCGGTCATTTGTCAATATGGTGCTGGAAGGCGAGAAGGAAAAGAAGACAGAGCTCGCTAACATATATGTTAAGACCCTGGCCGAAGTGAGCTTGGAGGAAGAGCTCGAGAGGATGACTCCTGAGCAACTTCGAAAGTCGGTGCTGGCTTTTCTTGAAAGAAAGGTAGTCGAGTTATCTAAGAAAGATAATCAGCCAGCTACTACCGAGTTGTCTGGAGTTGGAGAAAATGCTCCAATATTAAATGAGCACATTCCATTGACCCTTACTGAGGTAGAGAACGCGGCAAAGGCTGAAGAAGACCGAGTATTCGATATTATCAGCCGGGTTATGTACGAGCAAATTTCAAAAGAAGATGCCAAGGAAGAAGTGAAAGAAGATCCAAGCCCTGGGAAATCGACTTAGTTTTTTTTTAGTTTTTTTTTTTAAAAAAAATGTGTTCTCGGTATGTCGAGACACATAGTTAATTGTAATGGATAATTTTTATTAAGTGGTATGAATGAAAAATCTGTTTTTATTTCGTTCTCTTTTCATTCACAATTTATATTCAGCATGTCATTTTATTTTAGCTGAATATAAGTGTTGAGAAGTCGGTCAAGTACTGACTTTTATGAGTGGATACCATCGACTTTGATGGAAAATTAGATTATTATCTTATTCAAATCAATCTTCAAGATTTGAATTTAAAGATACTTAATCCAACTTTTATAGATGTTCTTAGCCTTCCTAAGTGTTTCGAACTTAGTTATGTGAAGGTTAATAACTTGACCGAGAAAGGTAATTCTTGCCGAGTTATATAGCTCGGTTTAAGTCAAGAATATCCTTTAAAATTTTAAATGTTAGCCTTGTCCAAGTTTGAGGTTTGGCTATATAAAGACTAAGATGATACCGAGTTAAAGTACTTGGTTCTTTTCAAGAGACTCTTTCGCACACAATTTTTTTATATACATCAAAAAAGTGTACAGAGTCATTCATATTTTACAAAGAGTTTACTGAAAATACTTCTTCAGATAAACAGCATTCCAAGGGTATTGAAGAGCTAGTCCATCGGGCCTTTCAAGTTGATAGGTACCTTTTGGAAGTACTTGGCTGATTTTGAACGGTCCTTCCCATTTTGGTTTTAATGGCCCCGGATCTGGTCCAGTAATTCTTTTAAGTACTAAGTCTCCAACTCGAAATGATCGTGGCTTTATTTTTGAGTTGATATACTTCTCGCTTTTCTGTTTATAGGCAGCATTTCTAAGATCTGTCATGAGACGAGTTTCATCCAAAAGATCCAAGTTGGCCTTCAAGTTTTCTGAGTTGGTTTCATCTTGAAAATTCATTACTCGGTATGTAGGGGATCCGAGTTCAACAGGGATGACTGCTTCTGATCCATAAGTTAGAGAAAATGGTGTTTCTCCTGTTGCATGACTAACTGTCGTCCTATAAGCCCACAACACATTTGACAATTCTTCGGGCCAAGTCCCCTTCGCTGCATCAAGTCGGACTTTCAAACCATTTTTCATGATCTTGTTAATTGCTTCGACTTGTCCATTGGATTGTGGATGGTATGGTGAAGAGAAGAAGTGCTTTATTTGATACTCTTCACAAAAAGCTTCAAGTCGTTTTCCTTCAAACTGTCGACCATTGTCGGTTATAATTGAACTCGGTACACCAAACCGACATATGACTGATTTCCAAATGAAATCAACTATTTTTTTTTCGGTAATCGCAGCCAATGGTTCAACTTCAGCCCACTTGGTAAAATAATCAACTGCTACAATAGCAAATCGAACACCTCCTTTTGCAGTTGGAAGTGGACCGATTATGTCGATTCCCCATCTAGCAAATGGCCACGGACTATAAATCGACTTGAGAGATTCTGGAGACTGGTTAACATTTGGGGCGAATATTTGACATTTCGTGCATTTGCGAACCCAATTCGTCGCATCCACCTTCAAAGTTGGCCAATAATATCCTTGTCGAAGTATTTTGTATGCTAATGTTCGTGCACCATTATGATTTCCGCAAATACCTTCATGAACCTCTTCAAGGACATATTTCGACTCTTTCTCGGTTAAACATTTCAACAGGGGATTAGAGTATCCCCTTTTATAAAGGATCCCATCATCCAGCGTAAACCGATCTGCTCGAATTCGAAGAGCTCGAGCTTCTTTTGGATTTTGAGGTAAGGCTCCTGTTTCCAAATATGTTATAATCGGTGTCATCCAACTCGGTGATTCTTGTAACTCGGCATTTATAACTTCAGCAAGAGAAACAGAAGGCATTTCTTGGTGACCGACTTGGACATACTCAACATCCTCCATTCCGGTACTTGATGCAAGTTTAGAAAGAGCGTCAGCTGGAATGTTTTGCGATCGAGGAATGTGTTCCAACTGAACATCAAGTCGGGACATCTTCTGTTTTACGAGCGTTAAGTATGTAGCAACCGAGGTTCTTTAACTTCGAAATCTCCATGGACTTGGTTCACCAGCAATTGTGAATCAGAGAACACCTTTAGCTTATTTACATTCATGGATTCTGCAAGGCTTAATCCAAACAGTAAAGCCTCGTATTCAGCTTCGTTGTTTGTTGCTGGAAAAAGGAATTTGACAGAATGACAAAACATCTTATTCTGAGGATCCATCAGAATGATTCCTCCACCAGCTCGATGTTGAGTTAATGATCCATCAACATACAAAGTCCATGATCGGTCATCATTAATTGTCGCGATTGCAGGAGTAAACTCGGCAATAAAGTCGGATAAAGCCTGGGCTTTTATTGCAGTTCTCGGTTTATAATGAATATCATATTGACCGAGTTCAATAGCCCATTTGATCAGTCTTCCTGACGTGTCAGGTCGTGTAAGATTGACTTTAAAGGGTATGAAGTAAGTACCGTTACTGAATGTTCTTGGAAGTAAAGACGTAATTTTCGAGTTGCGATAACAAGAGCATAAGCTAATTTCTCCATCGGCGGATATCGCAATTCAGCTTCATGTAAAGCCTTACTGATGTAATAAATCGGATGTTGTTGATGTCCTTCTTCTCAGATAAGAACAGCACTAATAGCAGAATTACTTACTCCCAGGTACAAGAATAGCATTTCTTCAGGTACCGGTTTTTGCAAAGTCGGTGTTTGGAGAAGCGTTTCTTTTATCTTTTCCAGAGCTTGCTGACATTCTTTGGTCCATTCGAAGCATTTTCCCTTCTTTATTGACTCAAAAAAGGGTCTACATTGGTCCGTTGATTTCGATATAAACCGATTTAGAGCAGCAAGTCGGCCGGTAAGTGCTTGAACACCTTTGACCGATGTGGGAGGTGTTAAATCCATAATGGCCTTGATTTTCAAGGGATTCGCTTCAATTCCTCGCTGAGTCACAATATATCCCAGGAATTTTCCAGAGCCGACTCCAAAAGTGCATTTTTTCGGATTTAACACCATGGAATATTCCCTGAGGATGTTGAACATTTCTTGCAAATGATTAACATGATCAGCACCGTGTACCGACTTAACTAGCATGTCATCGACGTAAACTTCCATTGTATGTCCAATGAGCTTGGCAAACATTTTGTTAACCAATCTCTGATATGTGGCCCCAGCATTTTTAAGACCAAATGGCATCATGGTATAACAGTATAGACCCCGAGCAGAATAAAAGGACGTATGTTCTGCTTCCCCGGGATCCATGGGAATTTGGTTATAACCCGAGTAGGCGTCCATGAAACTCATCAATTCATGTCCGGCAGCAGCGTCTACCATGTAATCGATATGTGGTAATGGATAACTGTCTTTCGGACAAGCTTTATTCAAGTCTGAAAAATCGATACAGAGTCGCCATGCCCCAGAACTCTTCTTTACCAAAACCGGGTTAGATACCCAAGTCGGATATTTAGTTTCTTGAATGAATTTATTGTCGATCAATTTTTGAAATTCATCTTCAAGTGCCTTTTGCCGATCCGGACCGAGTTTACGTCGCTTCTGAACAACAAGTTTAATGGTTGGATCGAGATTTAGTCGATGTGAGGTTACATTGGGGTCAATTCCTTTCATATCTTCATGTTTTCAGGCAAACACATCTGAATTGGCCTTGAGGAACTGAATGAGCTGAGTTCGTATTGGTTCTTCTAAGTTAGCCCCAATTCGAAGCGACTTGTTGCAGACAAGATCATCAATAAAAATTATTTCAACTTCTTCAGATGGTTCAGCTCGATCAAGTTTACTTTTTTCTTTGAATTGGGCACGAGGATCAAGTTCATCCTCTTCATGGATTGGTTCTTTCCCTGAACGTCTTCCGTAATCTCGAGTCAAATCACTATAGAGTTTGATACTTGACTCTTCCGACTTCTTGGATTGTTCAATTTCCATCTCGGTTATTGGGGATACCGAGTCCTCAGGAGTTTGAAATTTCTCCCCTTTGTCTTGTACATTCTCGGTCATATGTATCGAAGAATGTGATTCTTGCCAAGGTTTGACCCATACTGTCCCACGAGCTTCGTATTGATCTCCATAATGGGTTCCTTCTCCATGATTTGTGGGAAATTTTAAAGCATAGTGAAAAATTGAGACAGCTGCACGGAGTTTATACAGATCCGTCCTTCCCACTATGGCATTATATTCATTTTTAAGATTCATGATCTTGAATGTCTCCATGATGACCTTGGAGGCCTGTCCGGAAGTTCCAAATCTAATTGGCATGGTTATTTCTCCAAGAGTTGGTGTAATTGTTCCATTAAAGCCTTGTACTTGATCTTGACAGGGTTTCAACTCGGCTGGGTCAATTCCTATCTGTTCGAATGTACGAAGCATTAAAATGCTTGAATATGCGCCTGTGTCAACCATTATCCGATGCACTGGTATTCCACAAATTGGTGTTGTGATCACTAGAGGATCAGAATGTGGGTGAGCAAAATAACTAGCATCGTCCACATTAAAAGTAATCGGACAATTATTTCGAGTGTTGACCCTATCTCGGAGATCGGTTGTTATAACAGTTTTTCCCGAGTTGTAAGCTTGTCGAGCATAAGCTTTTATCTGTCGACGTGACTCGAAAGTTTTGCCATTACTATTATTAACTCGGGGAACATCGCAGAAACCAGGAGGTTTAGAGCAACTCTTTCGTGGAGTTTCTTTGTTTTTTGTCGAAGATGAAGATCCATTCTCCTTCGGGTTCATCATGTAGACTTCTTTATCACTTTGTCTAATACGTTTTGGATTGATTGGACGATCATCATCTTCATCGTCATCTTGGGGTTCTGGCATTCTGCCGTTTCGCTTATAATCTGCATTCTTGGAGAATCTTTGAACTTGTGGATGTCCAATTAACCGTAATAAGGCAGAAAGTAAGCCCAGACACTCATCTGTATCATGTCCTGCCGACTTGTGATATGAACAATATTTCGTTTTATCCAGTTTCTCTTCTGGAGTTCTCACAGGTCGAGGATCGGGAAGAATTCCCTTTCCTTTTATTTCTTCAAATATAACGGCAGCCCCAGCTGAAAAAACTGTCTGATAGCTAGATTTAACCTCTTCGAGATATTTGGCTCTTGCTTCTTGCACTTCGGGTTTTTTAGAATCCCCAAACCGAAACCGATTTGGCTTAAAAAACTTATTTTTCTTCTTTTTTAACTCTTGTCCGACTTCCGACTTATTGGGAGAAAAATCGAAAGTTGGAACCGACATTGACTCTTCAGCAATAATGTGTTGCTGAGGTCGTGCCAAGAAGTCTTGAAATGAAGTCGGTTTATTCTGATAAATACTCCAACGAAACAAAGAGTTTGGTTTCAATCCAGCTATAACCGTGACCAGCAATGTTTCAGGATGACATTGCTCCATATTTTGTATTCGTTCATTAAACCGAGCAATGTAATCCTTAACGCTTTCATTGTCCTTTTGAACGATATTGGCAATAGATTCTTTTGGGATTAAAGAGATGTAATGCCCCATTTATTTGTGGTTTATTATTATTATTATTATTATTATTATTATTATTATTATTATTATTATTATTATTGTGTTATATTAATTATTGCTTGCCATTTTGAATGTCTAAATATTATATGTCTAATTGCCAATTGTATATTTTGATTAATAATATTAGTATTTTAAAATCAATGTACGTATTTAATTTATATTGTCTAGAGTTTTGTTTATTTATCGTGCGATCGATTGGAACTGTCGAAATTAGTAATCAGAGAACCCGAGCCCGAGAGCTGGATTTATTTTCGTGTGATTGAATCGGGCCCGA
>BKCP01012514.1:1263604-1290573 GCA_008636005.1 Striga asiatica
TGTTCCAACATCCACAGGACTTCACGAACTACTTAGTCGAAACGAGTTCGACTAGGTCTGTCTTGTGATTTCTGATTTAAGTCGAGATAGATTCTGATTGTAGGATCTTGTCATAATGTAGGTGTTTAAGAGGTGTTGACCTCACCTCGTTTCTGGATTTGTGATTCTGTGAACTGTTGCTGCTATCAGGTGGGTACATTTATGATGTATTCCATATTTATCGCACTCCTTATTTCGTGTAATGCCTTCTTTTGAAAATTATTGTATGCATGAGAACTCTAGTCTAAGTGTCCCGAACGATAGTGCCTTTGACGAATGCATAACAGTGAGAGGTCACCTGCCCGTTGTATCCGGGAGGCGACGCCCTGATCCGTGTGAGTTTCGGGGGGGAAAAACATCTCTACTGTCTCCTGGAAAACATCCATGATCCGTGAGTAGTTCGGGGTGGACTCCCATGATCCGTGAGTAGTTCGGGGTGGGGGAAATTTCCAGTTACGGCCTTGCCGATGTTTGGTCGGAAGGTTGTTGTATGTACATAGGAGGTTTGCGATAGGGCCGGGTAGGGGGTTTAGGCTATGAATTCTGTGCATACCGATTTTGATACTGTTTACTGTGATACTGTTTTTAAAAAATAATTATGCGGGATAACTGTGCGATAATGGTGAGCTAGTTGGTTGCTCACCCCCATTATTTTCTTGTTGTTTTCTCTCTTCCTTTGTATTAGGTTGAGACGAGCTGGAGGCGGTGGCGTAGGACGAGCGAGATGGGGGTCATTAACTGATGTGTCTTGCTTCCGCCTATTTTTATTATATGATGAACTACTTGCTTTTATTTTGGATTATTTATGCTTCAGCTTGAAATCATGTTTGTGTTGGATGAACCATGAATTTATGTTAAACTTTTTGAATAATGTTGAGACTTGAATAAGCTGGTTTATTTTTATAACTATTGGCTTATGTATGTGTAGGATTTGGTTGAACTTTGAATAATGCTAGACCTTTTAAAATAGTTTGAGACTTATGTTTTGGTATTTGTTTTATTGTTAGCTCGTGCATGTGTAGTTCCCTTGTATTGTTGGATGTGTGCTGTTGGTTGATGTTAGTAAGTAGCGCCCGTTTCTCGAAAAAAGTTTTAACTTGGATTTTAAAAAGAAAATAAAAATTCTGATTTTTATTAAATAAATTCGATAAATTCTTTAAAATAAAACGGGGCGTTACAGTTTGGTATCAGAGCCAGTCTTGCTTTTCTGTAGACTGGTTCATATGTGATTAAGTGTTTAATGACCATTGACCACTCGCTTCGTCTCGCCGCGCCAGCTCAAGGTATGAGTTTTATTGTTTGATTTATTGTCGATATCGTGATTATGTTTTGTTCTTTTATTGGGGCTTAGGAATTTTACCCTCCGTTTATTCGGACTTGAACTCTAGTGGTGTAGAATTAAGTGCCAACTTTAGAAATGTTTGTTGTGAGTTTTCAGGTTGGTGTTATCGAGTTAAGTTTGGTCTATAGCAGTGCACTCATTATGAGTTTCTGTTTAGTACCATTGAGTGAGAATCATTCGTAAGCTATCTCGAAAGAGAAGGCTTAAGTAAACGGAACAGACAAACGAAGAAGTCCCGTGTGTGTGGATTATTCGGAAGTCTGTGACTATTGTGGCTAGAACTATTTAGACGCGTGTAGAACCCGGTCAATGGGAACCGGGAATGGAGTCTAAGTGTCAGTTTCATATCGATGATCTGACCACTTGTGCTTGTAGATTCGTGGAAATCAGTTTGATGGCTGATTTCCCTTGTTCGTTATTATTCGTTCTTTCTCGTTGGTTTGTCTCGCAATTTCTTCGAGGATATTGATAACTCTCATCTCCTATAAATCGAGTATCGTGTAGTTGCTGTGATAAACATGTTATGCTCGTTTATTTCTGTCTGGAAGTCATATTAATCGTGGTCGAGCTTAGAACATTCGTTATATATGTTCATTTTTATTTCTTGTTAATTCGCATGTTCGCTGTTTCTGTTGTGCCTCAGTTTAAGCCATCAGATGCTGGTTTTATGAAGTTTCTATCTTCTTATGAAATGTAGTATGTTCGGTTGTCTATATCTGGGCTTTGGAATTTCTCGATTCCGAGTTATATCGAATAAGTTATGATTTTTACGAGAATATTGCGCGTCCAGTTTTCCGGTTACCCGACAGCATGTGTGTAATTAATGTATGACCTGTTTATCATGTCGTAATGTGCTCATATGAATTTATGATCTTCATGGAAGTTATAGGTCTGTTACTTATATTTCTAATGAGATAAATTTCATGTTAATATGTGCTCTGTATCTCGAGTTGTGTTCTTAGGAAGATAGACATGCATGAGATAGAGTTTTGTGTTTTGACAGAAATCTGATATTGAATGTTAACTGATTTTACACTATCTAAATGACCTTTTATGCTCATGTGTTCTAAAGGAAAGTTGTAGAGGCATGCTTTAGGTTTAATTTGAGAATTGAACCATGTCATTGGGAGGTCTGAAGCTCAGTCTAGGTTGTAAAAACTGAGGTGCTGTCCATAAAACATGTTAATTTTTGACAGATTTTATGAACCACAAGTTTTGTGTTTAAACTCATTGATAATGTGATTATTTGCCAACGTGATCATCAGTAGAGTTGTAGAAATTTGAGTTGTCTATCATGTGGTTTTTGAATTGCATTAAAATCATGCCTGTAGCTCCTGTTAGAGAGCAATCACTGAAGTCTGGCTAGGTGCATTACCCCCAGTTTTGGTCTGTAACAAAATTTTTAATGTTTGTTGATTTACCACTTGCTAAATGACCTTATTTTACTTTCGGTGTCTTCATATGAATTGTAGTTTGTCCCTTAGGATTTCGAATATCGCAAGTTTCATTCATATAACATTTTTGTTCAAAGAGATGCATTAAAAATACGGACTTCGTACATTTCAGTTTTCTGGAAAAATTTGCAGCAAAATTTAACGTGCGAGTTTGATCCGTTTTCAACCCTTTAACCTACCGTTCACGCCTTTGCTACCGGAGTGCTATTCCTTTGTCCTTGATTACTACCTTTCGCTTAGTAGTCAAGTTTGAATTGTATTTCGTGACCCATTCTTATTATTTGATTTTCGTTCCGTGTCAAATTTGCTTGATTTTTTTTTTTCCTTGTGGAGAATTTTGGGATGGAGTTGAGCAGTGAACCTCAGTTTCTATTGATCCTTATCTGATATCGAACCGTGTGCAGTAACTTCGCTAAGTCGGTGCGAAAGTCAACGTGAGAATCGCCGCATACCTGATCGGGAGGATGCCTCGACACCTTTCTAGGGATATTTTGTTATAGGAGAATCTTTTAAGGAGGATAGTCGAGCCAGATGTAAGCACATCGTGCGGTTCAGACCCGTCTTCGTTTTCGAATTTTCGTTCATAGTTAATCTTTTAAAACTCTCGTTCTTTTTCCCTTCGGAGTTTCGAGAGTCATCCTTTGTATTCCTTTGACTTTTTGCAACCCTTTGAAAACTCTTTTTTTTGGTTCATTTGGAGTTTCCATTTCAAGACTTGCAACCTGATGTATTGATTAAGACGAGCACATTCGTTTTTCCGCTTGTTTTAAATCGTTCCTTCGATTTTTGGTGATGCCATTCGGCCTGGTACTCCATTCGTACCCAGATCGGTCTGTCATGTTTTATCGCTGATGTCCTATGTTCGAGAAGCGATCGAGGCGAATCAACCAAGGAAGCTTTGTGATGAGATCCAGAAGCATGAAAATCTTAGTAGCGTAGCATTTGAGCTCGTTTAGGACTACCGGCACGTCTAGCTACCGGAGAAAGAGCTGGCGTGGCGGCCGACACTGTTAGTCGGAAGAGTCATGCGAGCTGATCATTTTCATGGTTTGGCAGTGACCACTGAGTTGGGATGATTCCTAGCTGAGGGTGCCGATATTCGTTTTCCTTAGGAGATTTCTCTATATCTCTAATTTCTATTATCCGCTTGAAGTTGTGTGGTTTGGGGAATGATGTGATGATTTGAAAGCCCTGAACCATTCGAGTTTGTCGATACCTAAATGCTGGGGGGATGATGTCGTTGTTGAACCCTAAGAGGATGATTGGATATAAAATTTTTTGGTTTTGTTTGGATTTTTTTGTTTGGTTTGGTTAATTTTGAAAAAGTTGGTATGGTTAGTTGTTAGTGGGTATATTAAATAATATTTAAAATAAAATGATTAAAGTTGATTTGATGTAAAGTAGGTGAGAGAAAATTTGAAGTGATGGTTAGTTAAAATTATGTGAGTGGATGAATAGTGAATTAAGGTAAGGTGGTGTGTAAGAATGATTGATTGATATTATTTAATTATATTGATAATATTGATGATAGTGGGGTTGAGTTAAAATTGAGTTAAAAAAAATGGTTGAGTTAAAAATGTTTGGATTTTTTTAAAAAAATTTGTATCCAAACATGCTCTAATGTTTTCTTGGTTTTGTGAATACCTTTTTCCTTTTGGGTTACCTCAGATAGTGCGAGTTTTGAATTAGAGTAATCCATATTGTACCTCGAACCGAACGCTGACGCTGACTGGGTGTAGTCACGCGAAGTGGTGGTGGAGCACGCGAGCCCGTGCTGAGAGACGTGAGGCACTGCAGGGCCGATCGTTGACTCGCACGCGAGCTGTAGCCACCATCACCGAACGCAGGAGCTCCCCAAGCCAGTGTGTGGCCAAAACCTTGACCTTGCAGCTGTTATCCAAACAGACGTAGGCACACGTCCCAACGCCCCACTTATGCAGCGCCAGTGTGTATGACATCTCTCGGGTGACAATGCATTAACCCTCGGACTGGCTATGTCCTTTTAGATCGTTATAATGGGATCGTCGAGCATCCCTATTTGAGAGTCAGTTTCTGCGATAGAAATTGTTTTTGTATATCTAGTCGATACTTCCTAAACCGCATACGAGCTGTCACTCTGTTCGCAAAATATTTTCACTATCCGCAAGTGTACGGTATAGCTGTAGTGAGTGGCGAGCAAGGTCGTATTCCACAGAGATTGTTGTCAAAATTAACTAAGTATCAAAATGTAAACGATTAAATATTATTTAGTCTAATGCAAAGTTGAATGGTGATTTTATTCTAAACTAATGAATGATTGCAAAATAAATTCTAACACTAATGAAGGCTTGTCCTAAGATAAATCGAGAATGAGAAAATAGATTCTAGGCTATGCTTTCCTCGGGATTATTCTAACAAAGATTAATTATTCATTCAAACCTTATTTAATTCTACCATTCGTAGGGATAATCACTAAAGTAATTTACACCTTTCTCTCGAACAAGTTAAATCGTAGATATTAATTGTTATCTATCTCCTCTCGGTCTCAAGATGAACAATCAACTCCCATAAGCTCCTAAGATTCTAGTTCCCTCGCAAGATTCTATCAACCTCTCGGTCTGTTTAGTCTCTTACGTTATGAATTTCCCAATTCTAGCAATCAACTATCTCCTCTCGGTCTCAAGTCAATCACAAATATGCATAAATACGGGCCCTTATATTCACACAATTAACAAAAGCACAAGAAATTGATAAACGAATGATAAACCGGAATGAATAAACAAAATCACTTCATAAAATAATCCGAGTACTCGCAAATCCTAGAATCCCTAAAAGGTTTAGCTACTAAACATATTCTCAAAACTCAAAATAAATATATTCATGAGTTCAATGAAGAAGAAAAAGAGAAAAGAAAGAAGAACTATTGTCGCCGTTAGTTCCCGGATCTTCAATCTTGACTTCCTCGAATCCCTCGTGTGTTTCGTGCTTTCTCTAGGCCTCCAATGGTGTCAAAAGTCCCAAAAACGAGTTCCTAAGGCCTCTTTTATACTGTAGGGTCATTCAGGGTCGAAAAAGGGAAGAAAACGCGTAAGAATCCTATTCCCCGCAGGTCTGGTCTGCGCGTCACACGAGTCGTGTGACATGCCACACGAGTCGTGTGACTTTTCTCCAATTTTCGGCAAACTCCCAGACTCACACGAGCACTCACACGACCGGGTCACACGAGTCGTGTGAGGCCACACGACTCGTGTCCCAACCCACACGACTCGTGTGAAAATGCCGTAGCTGCGTCTCTTATTTCTTCAACCCACACGACCCGTGTCACTACCCACACGAGTCGTGTGACCTCTTCTGCACCCGTTTTCGCCGTTTTTCGTCCCGATTCCATCTCCAACGCATTTCCGGGCATATTTCCTGCAAAAACAACGACAAAAACACCTCTATCATAGTTTAATAAATAAAACGAAATGGTGCACAATCACACGATAATCATGGCCAAATATCACAATATATCACTCATAATGCATGAAAATATGATGAATGTCAACTCCCCCAAACTGAAACCCTTGTTCGTCCCCGAACAAGAATAAGAAAATCAGAACTCAAGCATAATGAGTGATATCAAACTAGAACAGCTTCAAGTCCTTCAATGCAACCAAGAAAAATTCAAAAGATCATAATTATCATGCTTTGACTATTAACTTGTATCCACCTTGAATCAACGAACTCTCAAATAGGAATATATAAGTGCCTCACTCACATGTCATCAATATATAAAAGAGAAGGACACGCTCAAGTCACATTGAACACCCAGTTAACTATATGTTTGCCAATCATCTAAAACTCTACTTCAAACACAATCAATAATCATGAGCTTTAAATCAAAAGGTCTTTCCAGGTTGTAATGTAGGCTATTTGGTCAAGGGTAAGATATATATGGGTTAAGTGGCTCAAATAAACAATCATACCATTCGAGTAAATAGACTACTCGACATACTCCACTCTTCCTCTCTAATCAACATGAAGTTTCTCAATCCCAAACCAAAACAATCCATACACAACTCATAAATGCTCAAATCAAATTACAAAGGAAGTACTTGACCATGTTTTTTTCTTTTTTTTTTTCTTTTCTTTTTTCTTTTTTTTTTAGAGAGTTCCATTTTTTCCAAACAAAATCAAACTGCATGGACAACATTCTCTAGGTATAAACATTGGAGGTCATCCAAGTGTCCTAGAGTGGTTTCCCATTACTCATTACACGTCAAAATAAATCAACTAGTAAGAGGAGTAGAATTCCAACAATTCGACTTGCGAGCTCTCTTTATTATCATTATTTTTCTTTTCTTCTTCTTTTTTTTTTTCGGTCAAACACAGTAAATGCAACTCAATCACACCTCATTCCATATCCAATCATCCAATAAATAACTCCGTTATCCCCATGCATCCCAAATATCAGTCAACTCTCAAAATAAAAAAGATAAACCGGTTGACAAGAAAAAGGCTTAAGGCTCAAACGGGCTACTAGTGGAAAATATTTTTAAGGACAAAGAACAAGGCCAAACGAGCTAAATTCAAAAACCGCCTAAATCATTTTCAAAGCTCATAATCATTAATGCATTTTTTTTCAAGTATAGAATCAAGGCAAATTCTAATAACTTAGGTATTCAATTGACACACACAGACAATGAATAAAGGCTCAAATCTCACTAGGCTCAAAATATCGCTAATTCAAGGCTTCACAAGCATTTTCATCTAGGCATGACTTTTACAATCCCATCACAATTCCTCAATCACATCAAATAACCATTCACTATTCAAGTTTTATCCATCAATCAGCCAAAGCAAAAGAAATACACAAGGAATCGACTCAAGCAAATTTATTACTAATCTAATAAAGCAAATAAACGTGCATCCTAAAAAAATAAAAAATAACCTAAAAAAAAATAAATAAATAGATAAATAAAAATAAAAACTAATGCAAGCAATTATATGATATGCAATAAAGCGATAAAAACTCAAGATATACGACACCTCTCTCCCCCAAACTTATTCTTTGGAAAAGAATGAAGTTTGAAGAAAATAAATGGCATATCTCAAGTAACTAACCGATAATTCGAGCGAGCTCCACCGTAAGCAATCCTTGCACCCTTGAGCACGATCACCTCCTCCATGCTTCGCTCGAACGCTCGATCACCACCTATTTTTTTTTTGATTATTTTTTTTCTTCTTTTTTTAAAATAATAATAATAATATAAATAGAAAAAAAAAACGAAAATAAAAATAAAAATAAAAGCAATAATCGATGGGTTGCCTCCCAACAAGCGCTTAATTTAACGTCTTTAGCTAGACGTCTTCCGAGCTCTCAATAAGGATCATTCCCATTCATCCCAATCTCCTGCTTGATCTTCTCATGGCGCCGGCTACCATCTTTTGGCTCTTGAATTTTCCAACCTCGGGCAAGTGTAAAAGTCCGACATTCATCATAGGCTCGGAAAGTAATCTCACCACGCTCCATGTCAATGAGTACTCTCCCGGTGGCTAGGAATGGCCTTCCTAAAATCAACGGTGTATCACCGTTATCCTTCATATCTACCACCACAAAATCCGTCGGAAACTTAATTCCATCGACTGTCAACCAAACATCCTTTACAATTCCCGTGGGACGAACTTGGGATTTATCCGCCATCTGAAGAGTGATTCTAGTCGGTTGAAGTTTCACCAATCTCAACTTCTCGAAAACAGAGAGTGGCATCAAGTTGACACCCGCCCCTAAGTCGCATAGCCCTTTCCCGGTATATGATTCTCCAACTCCACAATTGATATAAAATCCACCGGGATCTTCGCACTTTATAGGACGGTCTCTTTGGAGTAGTGAACTACTCTCGTCCTTGAGTGTAACCACCTCATGAGCCTCAATCGGGCTCTCCATCTCCTCGTCTGAATTAGCCACAACCATCTCGACCATTGGTTCCTTTTCTTCTTGCTCATGTTCCTCGTTCATCTCAATCAGAACGTCATCTCTCGTCTCTTGGGCATCCTCGGCTTTGCAATCCTCTGGGGTGATCTCCGTATGACTCGGAAATTGGCCCTCTAGCTGTTGACTCTCGACCATCGCGATCATTTGCCCCAAGTGCTGCCCAATCGACTTCATTCGATTCTCCATCGAAGCAGCCCGCGCCTCATTTTTAGCTATCAACTTGTCCATGTCACTCATGACTGTTTCCGTGGTACTCATGAATGAGGCGAACGCTACTTCGAGTGCCGACTTCTTCGGCTCATTGATGACCCCATTGGTCACCGAAAATTCCATTGGCGGTTGTAGAGCATTGTATGGATCTGTGTACGAGAAATTATGATAATTCTGGTTGCCCGAATAGTATATGTTACCTCCTTGATATCCCCATAAATTGTCATAAATCCGGTCATGCAAATAATTCACGTCCTGGACGGGTTCATACATTGACACCGCATTCACCCCGACATTCTCGTTCTTCACCCTTTGCAAGCCCTTAAGAACCAATGTGGCTATTTGAGCCGACAACTCCGAAATTTGGTCTGTATTGGTAGTCGTCGACACTCTATTAAACATCGTCTGCTCCACCGGCCATTGGTAGCTATTAAACGCCATCTCGAAAGAAAGAAAGAAGAATAGGAAAATATCAGAAAAGAGAAAAAGAAAGAGAAAAATAAAAATAAAAATAAAAATAATAAAATAAAAATATCTAAACTAATATTTATTCGTCTTCTTCTAATATTAATCAATTTAACACACAATCCCCGGCAACGGCGCCAAAAACTTGTTCGCTAATTATTTTCGCTATCCGCAAGTGTACGGAGTAACTATAGGTAGTGGCGAGCAAGGTCGTATTCCACAGAGATTGTAGTTAAATTAATTAAGTACTAAAATAACGACGATTAAATATTATCTAGACTAGTGAATTGAATGATGATTATAAACTAAGAATTAAACTAAAAACTAATTTATCTAAACAAATAAAATTAAATAAGATGCAAAAGGTAGATTCTAGGTTATGCTTTCCTCGGAATTAATTCATGAAACGTTTATATTCAAACAAACCTTATTTAATTTTACCAATCGTAGAGATAATCGCTAAATTGATTTCAAACCTTTCTCTCGAACAAGTCAAATCGTAGATATTAATTGTAATCTATCTCCTCTCGGTCTCAAGATGAACAACTAACTCCCATAAGTTCCTAGGATTTTCGTTCTCTCGCAAGGTCCTATCAACCTCTCGGTCTGTTTATTCTCTTACGTTATAAATCTCCCAATTCTAGCAATCAATTATCTCCTCTCGGTCTCAAATCGATCACAAATATGCATTAATAGTGGCCATCTACTCACACAATAATAATAAGCACAAGAAATTTATAAACGAAAGATAAACCGGAATGAAATAAATAAAAACTAAATCATAAATCAATCCGAGTACTAACAAATCCTAGAATCTAAAATAAATTTAGCCTAGAAACATGTTTTCAAAATAAGAAAAATAGATATAAAAGATTGAGTTCGAAAGAGGAAAAGAAAAAAAGAAAGAAAAAAGCTTATTCGGCTCCGTCGATCTCTTCTTCCCCGGCTTTCTCCCTCGTCTTGCTCGTGTTTCTAGCCTCCAAAGGTCTCCAAAGATGTGAAAATTATGTCCAAGACTCCTCAAAAACGTGTCCAAGAGTTGTATAAATAGTCGAGATCGAGTCATAGTCGAAATAGGTCGAAAAAGTCGAAAAAATAGGAAAACGCGCAAAATCCGATTCTGATGCGTCCAGGGCCACACGACTCGTGTCATAAGCCACACGAGTCGTGTGGAAAAGTCGAGAGCGCGATATACGACCCGTCGAATCGACACGAGCCGTGTCTCGGGCTCACACGACCCGTGTGTACCTGGGAGTGTTAAACTCCATTTTCGGCGCGGATTTCAGTTACTGGCGTGTTCTACGGGTTCTCAGGCATCTCCCTGTGGTCGTACCTTGCTTCCAGCTGGTCAGCGTGCTTCCAGGTGGCCGGCCATGGCGGTTCCCGGCTGATTCCGGCGGCCAGGATTCCTTCGGCGCGGACAACAACTTCAAGCTTCTTCTCCGGCGACATGATGGCAGCAGCGTTCAGCGAGCTCCGGCGTCTGTGCAGCAGCGAGGTGGTGGACGAGCAGCGGAGCTCCGGCAGCTCTTCAATGGCGGACGTGCAGGCATTGCGTGAAGAAGATGAAGAAGAAAGCCCTCTCTCATGGCGAAATTACAACTATACCCTTCATTAATGAGGTTTGGGCCACATTGTTTGGGCTGAAATTATTAGCTTTGATGAACTAGCTATGCAGCCCAACAGACAATAAAATGGGCTAACTCCCTTCTCAAAATATGGGCCTTATAAAAGATCCGTCCCAATGCACTATTAGTATACCGCCTTCTACCGTTTTCTGCCGTTTTTTACTCTAATAATTATTTCGGCCCCATTTCCTGTCAAAACTCAAATAAAACCCCTCATCATAGCTTAATATAAATAATTATTCCCCGCAGGTCTGGTCTGCGCGTCACACGAGTCGTGTGACATGCCACACGAGTCGTGTGACTTTTCTCAACGTTTCGGCGAACTTTCAGACTCACACGACTGGTCACACGACCGGGTCACACGAGTCGTGTGAGGCCACACGACCCGTGTGACAAGCCACACGACCCGTGTGAAAAAGCCGTAGCTGCGTTTCTTATTTTCTCAACCCACACGACCCGTGTCACTACCCACACGAGTCGTGTGACCTCTTCTGCACCCGTTTTCGCCGTTTTTCGTCCCGATTCCATCTCCTACGCATTTTCGGGCATATTTCCTGCAAAAACAACGACAAAAACACCTCTATCATAGTTTAATAAATAAAACGAATTGGTGCACAATCACACGATAACCAGGGCCTAATATCACAATATATCACTCATAATGCATGAAAATATGATGAATATCACACTCGTGTCGGCAAGGAATGAGGCTTTGTGAACGGTATCGAGCAGGACCGTGACTTATGTAGGTATCAGTGTTGATTTGTGGTGTTGTTGTTGCTTTGTTAGCCTTTTGTATGAGATCCCGTGGCGGCCCGTTTGATACGGACGCACGGATCACATTGGGATCGTGGGCAAGTTGTCAACGTGACCCGGGCACGAGACTGAACTTGGTACCGCGTAGAAATCCAGATAGTTATGCGTTTTGGACATGCTGTCGAGACCCTGAGAGACTGGTTTTGAGTCTGGTGTACTCGATGGGTGTGTCGGGTGGAAATTTCTTACCATACGAAAGGGCGCTTATAGCGATGGCTAATAAGTGACGATCTTGATGGTACCGTTCGAGGTTCTGAGTACGGAAAGAGGCGTTGTACGCCTTGAGTTCTGGGAAGAGAGGGAGTATCAGCCACATTTGTTGGTCCTTTCGTGATTCTCGACCGAGTCGGCGTCTTAGCCTGACGGTTGACCCCATCACCGGAGCTTGCAAGAGTGCACGACCTGTTCAGTGCCTCGTGGGGAGGGGACAGGTACGCGACTCTAGGCACGAGGCGATCTTTGACGAGCTGCATGTGGGCAGAACCTTACCTTTGATGAGGTACCGGTGACCTACTGGATTGACGAATCCAGCAGGGAGTCCGGAAGAGGTACTCGTCGAAGTCCGGCAGGGTAACCATGGCTAGTGCGATGTGACTTGGTAGAGTGGGAAGGTTCGGACGAAGTATCCGAGTTGAGTGGTTTGAACTTCTCTCGTGTGTCAATTGTCCTGTTAGGATGATTTTTTTTTTTCTTGGATTTCCGGGGACGGAAATCGTTTAAGGAGGGTAGACTGTAATGCCCCATTTATTTGTGGTTTATTATTATTATTATTATTATTATTATTATTATTATTATTATTATTATTATTATTATTGATGTTTATTATTATTGTGATGTTATTAATATTAATATTGAGTGCCTAATATTAATTGCCTAAATGTGATTAAATGATAAATTGTCTAATTGTTTAAATAATTTTATGATTAATTATTAAATGCGTATTAATATATGTAAAATATATTTATTATTCGGTTTATTTTAACGTGCGTTTGAGTTTATATCGAGCCCGAGAATATTCGCGCGAATCGAGTCATTTTATTTTGGCAATATAAATCGAGAGTTTGAGCCCGAGAGAACCGTATGTATTGGACCGGTGCCCCGGCCCACAATAGCCCGCGACCCAAGTTGGGCCCGGCCCGACAGATTTTCCTCCCTCTTTATTTTCACGCGTGATGTGTGTGTGGGATTTTCTTGTGATCAAAGAAAAGTCAAACCTAATTTTATTTGGGTATATATATATATACAATTTCTGTATCCATCTCCTTCTCTGAACATAATTTACGCCGCTCGCTCTCAATCACTTTTCTCTCGCCTAAATCCATCGCCGCAAATTCTCATCCTCTCTCGCCCAAATCTGATCGCCCCTCAAGCTCTCTCGATCTCGCGCATCAGAGAAGAAATCCCGTCACTCTCACCATCTCCCTCCCATCATCATCGCCGAGCTTCGTCGCCACCTTCTCCGACGCAATCCGGCAAGCCATCATCTTCTTCGTCGTGGACTTTCGGCACCATCTCAGGACCACCGTGAAGCCTGTAAGTCCGGCCGTCATTGAGCACCAGCGACTTCCGACGAGGTTCAACAGCCCCGTCATCGCAAGCAAACCTCCGCGCGACGAGAACAATCCCCGGCGACCCCCGCTACCTTCTCCCGCCGCGAGCCGCCGCGCGCCGATGTGAATCCAGCAGCAACGAGCGCCCTTCCTTCGCAGCAGGTCGTCGTATCCTTACCTCTGCAAAAGCATCTCCGGCGAGCTCCTCTCTATTCACGTGAGATTTTCCGGCTAGCTTCAGTTTTTCCGGCGAATCTCTTCCTTCGCAGCACCACCTCCGACGGGACGCCTCGGCCGTCGCAGCAACCCCATAATCGTGAGGGACCACTGCAGCTCTTCCCTCGGTGAGCCGCGCATAGCCGTCGAGCCCCGTCGAGCCGTCTTCTCTCGTTCGAACCTTTCTCGCTCGTTTCCCGAGAACGGTATCGAGTCTAGACTTCTCGTTTTAATTATACGTGAATTGTGTCGTGATCATGTGTGTATTTCGTGTTCGTTGAATTGTTATATGCTTGTTCGAATTGTTCGTTGTGTATTTATATTCACTATTTTATGTGTTCGTATGTTCGGGACCTCTTCTATTTTCTCAAGAATCGAACGAGACCTCGAAAGTCGTGTAAGTCGGTGGATATTGGAACAATGTCGAGCCCTTGGTCTTATGAAAAGGCCTTGGACGAGAAATTTTATGTTGTGATTTAATTGCCTAGTTGTCGAGCTTGTGAATCGCTGTTTCGGTGTTCGAATTTTTAAAAATAGCTCGCTGCTCGAAACGATTTGTAATTTTGAGGGATATGTTATCTGTTCATTGCCTGCATTCTGTAAAAATTTCGTAGTTTTTAGAGGCCTGTAGCTATTTTTAATAATTAAAGTGTAATCTGATCAGAATAATGTTAAATGCACAAAAAATTCATGCTTAAATGGAATGAGCTGAAATTCGAATATGTGATGCCCCTATGACTTATATGTGTTGTGTTAAGTTTTTAGAATTTTTGGAGTTGATTTGTTGTGGTAAATATTTTATTTATCGAATCTGCAGAAACGTTGTTTGAATTTTTATAAATTGGTTACTTCTTGGAAAATTCTGAAATTTTACTGAAAATCCTATTTCATGTGTTTGATCATGTTTGTAAAAGATGGGAATTTTTGGAGTCCGTTTTGATTCAGTTTGGGTTTAAATTTGATAAACTGCTGTTGCTCGTATGAATTTTTAAAAATAGTTGCAGTTAACATTTAAGGCTGAGATTTTTATACATGGACTTTAGCATGCTGTATATTGTTGTGTAAAATTTTAAAGTTCAGATTCATTCATTAAGTCTGAGTATGAATTAATGTACCCATTTTGCTGATATATTGTTCGAATTTTATAAAATAGGGTATTTCGAGTTTAAAGCTGAAACTTTGTGGTTTTACATGTTTCTGGGATATGAAATGTTGTATAAATTTTCAGAGCTTAACTTGTAGGGTAGCTTGACCATCTATTTTCATGCGATTAAATGATTTCTATTTCCGAACATGATTTTTATATGAAATTTTGGGAATCAACTTGCCTTTCGTTTTTTTTTGTGAGTTGACTTGGTCAATCCTTAGATGGATTTTTGTAAACTCCCTTACGTTGTTTGGTCGAGTTTAGAGCCGAGTCTTAGTGTTCCAACATCCACAGGACTTCACGAACTACTGAGTCGAAACGAGTTCGACTAGGTCTGTCTTGTGATTTCTGATTTAAGTCGAGATAGATTCTGATTGTAGGATCTTGTCATAATGTAGGTGTTTAAGAGGTGTTGACCTCACCTCGTTTCTGGATTTGTGATTCTGTGAACTGTTGCTGCTATCAGGTGGGTACATTTATGATGTATTCCATATTTATCGCACTCCTTATTTCGTGTAATGTTTCTTTTGAAAATTTTTGTATGCATGAGAACTCTAGTCTAAGTGTCCCGAACGCTAGTGCCTTGATGAATGCGAAAACAGTAGGAGGTCGCCTGCCCGTTGTATCCGGGAGGGACGCCCCATGCCGTTGTATCCGGAAGGGGAAAAACATCTCTGCTGTCTCCTGGAAAGGATCCTGCGAACCGTTGTACCCGGGGGTGGGAATGTTTCCAGTTACAGCCATGCCGTTGTATCCGGAAGGTTGTTGTATGTACATAGGAGGTTTGCGATAGGGCTGGGTAGGGGGTTTAGGCTATGAATTCTGTGCATACCGATTTTGATACTGTTTACTGTGATACTGTTTTTAAAAATAATTATGCGGGATAACTGTGCGATAATGGTGAGCTAGTTGGTTGCTCACCCCCATTATTTTCTTGTTGTTTTCTCTCTTCCTTTGTATTAGGTTGAGACGAGCTGGAGGCGGTGGCGTAGGACGAGCGAGATGGTGGTCATTAACTGATGTGTCTTTGCTTCCGCCTATTTTTATTATATGATGAACTACTTGCTTTTATTTTGGATTATTTATGCTTCAGCTTGAAATCATGTTTGTGTTGGATGAACCATGAATTTATGTTAAACTTTTTGAATAATGTTGAGACTTGAATAAGCTGGTTTATTTTTATAACTATTGGCTTATGTATGTGTAGGATTTGGTTGAACTTTGAATAATGCTAGACCTTTTAAAATAGTTTGAGACTTATGTTTTGGTATTTGTTTTATTGTTAGCTCGTGCATGTGTAGTTCCCTTGTATTGTTGGATGTGTGTTGTTGGTTGATGTTAGTAAGTAGCGCCCGTTTCTCGAAAAAGGTTTTAACTTGGATTTTAAAGAGAAAATAAAAATTCTGATTTTTATTAAATAAATTCGATAAATTCTTTAAAATAAAACGGGGCGTTACAAGAGACCTGAGCCCCGATAAAATGAGATCGGAAAGCTGTTCTCAATTGTTGCCACCTTGATATTGAATGTCGGGGTAACGAATGATACCATTTTTGGGCACGAGATCCCAAAGTTAAAGAGAACATTCGACATATCCATCCATGAGGTATATTGACCGAGATGTGTATCTGGATCCGAGGTACCATCATAAAGACCAATCTGAGGAACCTTAACTTTAGAGGGAAGTGGCTCCATTGTCAAATGAAGAGCTAAAGGAGTCTCGGCTTCCAAATACACATTCTCCAAGAGAGAGCCTCTTCGTTGAGATTCTTCAGGAATATCGTGCCGAGTCTCCAACTCGGCAATTCTTTTTCTCAACATTTCCAATTCTTCTGATTCACGCCTTAAACGATTTCTTTTAATTGTATGACGTAATTCATTGTTATCACGTCGAAATCGATTCCGTTCAATCGTATGACGTAAATCAGATTGTTGGTCATGTTTTGAAGTTTCCAGCAATGAACGTGCAAGATGTTGACGACGTCCAGAATGACTTTCAGCAGTAACTTCTTGTTGAACTGCTTCGGGAATATGACTTTGAACAGGGATTACTCCACGATTATGAGTGGTAGTATTTCGTTGTGATTCAAGTACTCGTGGATGAGAAGTTGCATGTGATGCAGCAGGAATATCGTGTCGTTGAACAAACGATGTTTGCTGCCTAGTTGAAAGATTTGGAGCGGGAATTTGATTTGGAATCGTCACCGTTGGTCCCGCTCTTGTCTGTGCCATAAAATTCGATAAATTTCTGAGAAATTCCGGGTCTTGGAATAAAACAGAGTAATCTATCGGCATAGATGGCACCGTCGAATTTTCATTTGTGCGCACAGGGTGGCGATTAGTTCCAGCTTCTAAATTTCATTCTTGTCGCCCAGAACTCGGCATCATAAGTTATACGTGTTTGTAAATTGTGATTAACTTCACATACAATCGAGCGTAGATTAAGAAGGAGGCCCTCCTTCTAGCGCCAAATTGTTGTTGTATGAAATTAACAACTTAAAATTACAAACAGTTGAGTGTGTTTAAACAAAGATTAAAGTAAAATTTGATTTTATTTGATATATTCACAAGAGTACAGGAGTCGGTTTTTTTATTCTTGACCGAGATCATCTCAAGTCCATGTACAATGTGTCGAAAAAAGATCCTCGTACTATCATAAATTCTACTATTTATAGTACGGTGGTTTTTGTCTTCTTGCTTGAGATGGATAAGTATGTATTTAATGTTGAGCAGCTTCAAGCAAGGTGATGTGCTTTGGAATTAGGGAACATCAATGATTACTGTATTATCTTGACGATCCAATCATATGCTTACAGCTCCATTTTCTGCTTGGATATTTGAACTTTTATGCCGTCGATTTGAACAGATAAAACTTGATTCGACTTGTCATAATATCGGTTGAACTGAAGTCGGTTTATTTGTGTCTGTCTCAATAGTCAGTACTATTGACGATCTCGAAAGTCGGTAATTAATTCAATGAATACCGACTTGTCCTAAGTTTGTCTTCCGGAGGATTATTTCTTCAATGAAGTGATTAACCACCACATTCAATTATGTAATCAAGTCGGATATCAACACACCCAATACTAGGATCGACCACCCAGCCCGAAGGCCTTAGTAATGGTGGACTTTACTTCCTTGAACACATGCCCACCTTCAAAGAGGGTGGTCGATACATGCGAGCATCCAGCCTCACGGCCTTAATCATGATGGATTTTGCTCCCTTCAACACATGCCCACCTTCGAAGAGATGGTCGACACATGCGACCATCTAACCTCACGGCCTTAATCATGATGGATTTTACTCCCTTGAACACATGCCTTCCTTCGAAGAAGTGGTCGATACATGCGATCACCCAACCCGGAGTCCTTAGTCATGGTGGATTTTTTCTTCGACCACCTGCCCACCCTGAAAGGGATGTTCAAAACAAGCGAGCACCCAGCCCGTAGGCCTTAGACATGGTGGACTTTTTTCTTCGACCACTTGCCCACCCCGAAAGGGATGTTCAAAACAAGCGACCACCCAGCCTGGAGGCCTTAGTCATGGTGGATTTTTTTCTTCGACCACTTCTCTACTCCGAAAGGGATGTTCAAAACAAGCGACCACCCAGCCCGGAGGCATTAGTCATGGTGGATTTTTTTCTTCGACCACTTCTCTACTCCGAAAGGGATGTTCAAAACAAGCGACCACCCAGCCTGGAGGCCTTAGTCATGGTGGATTTTTTTCTTCGACCACTTCTCTACTCCGAAAGGGATGTTCAAAACAAGCGACCACCCAGCCTGGAGGCCCGAAAGGGATGTTTAAAGTAAGTGACCACCCAGCCCGGAGGCCTTAGTCATGGTGGATTTTTTTCTTCGACCACTTGCCCACCCCAAAAGGGATGCTCAAAACAAGCGACCACTCAGCCTGGAAGCCTTAGTCATGGTGAATTTTTTATTTCGAACTGCTCGAACACTTCAACCTGCCACTGAGGTTGACAAGAAAACACACCAAACACTACGAGACAAAATATTAATTGATAATCTTCGTTAGTCCCATCAAATGCATAGTTATATCGAACAAGATAAAAAAAATCAAGCATAATTTTCAACCTCCGTTTCTTGTCTGTACACGACGACCTGAGTTGCTTTTTGCTCCATGCTTTCCACTCCTCACTATAACCAATATCCAGTCCACCTGCTCATACATTTTCCTCAGCAAGAATTTAACAAATTCCATTAGTCGTATTTTATCCACATCATCCAATTTGCAATCCCGATAGCGATATTAACAAGAGATGAATAAATCAAAACAATCATATTGGTCCATATGCTTTTATACCACACCTCAATCTACATGCAAGTCTCTTTACCACGATATGAAATCGCATAAACACCCACTCAAATGTACAGTCGACCAGAATTTCACAAACCATGAATTCCACAAACAATTACAACAAACCATACTCTGCAGCTACAAACAATCATTAAACGAATGCACCAAATTAAAATTCAAATGAGTTACTCCCAATGCCGAGCTCCTTAGTCATGACGATTTGAGACTGGCCAGTCCGAAGGCCTTAGTCATGCCAGATTTTTTTTCAAGCCTCCACGAACACCTCATTTTTTGCATTTTGTTAGTCACCTGAATAATAATTCTAAACATATCTATATACACCACAACCCCAGCAACATTTCGCCCAGAATATCAAAAACAATGAATATTTCTCCAAAAAAGCATGCTAAGAGACTCAATGTTTCAATAAATTGCGTCGGTCGAACTTGACCGCTCACAAGAGTTGGGATTAATTATATACTTGAAGGTCGTTAATACCGCTATCCTACCTTTCCAAAAGAGAATGATTTCTGCCTTTGAAATTTCCATCGGCAATCGGCACCCTCTAGACTCCTCCCTCATTATCACCCTGTTTTGATGGATTCATGCTCGTTCACTTTGTTCTCGAAACTCTCCAACTCGTCCATCATAGCTTGTCGAGACTCATGTTATTTCGTTGTTTCCTCGACAAGAATTCAAAGAGATATCATTATCCACATTATATTCACGTCATCCATTTTGCAATTCTCCACGCAAGAAAAACAAGAGATCAAATACAAACATCACCATCTCCTCGATTTAAGACATGCTCGAGCAATGACATGCTTGAAAATTAATCAATTCGAACCAAATTCCACATTTTCACATGAAAATCCAAATGAGAGGCTTCGAATGTATAAAATATCAAATTATATAATTTTAATCCATCTCTTTGTGCCCATCGATAAATGCACCAAACACACGATAAGCACCCTCACAAAATATCCTCAATTTGAAATCACGACTCGCATTTATTTAGCACAATCACAAAATATTCTCAATCAAAATATTGTCATGCCAAATATTGCTCGCCTCGCCAAGTGCAACAAATAACCCAAATAATTTCTCCACGAATAAACCAAACAATCTCCACGAATAAATCAAGTATTCTCCACGAACAAATCAAATAATCTCCTCAAATAAATCAAATAATACTTCTCGAATAAATCAAATATCACAACGAATAAACCAAATAATACTCCTCGAATAAATCAAATAATCCCCACGAATATATCAAATAGCCTCCACGAATATATCACATATTCTCCACGAATAAATTAAATAGTATCTCCAATTTTCACCTATTTAAAAATCTCTTGGACCGATAATTTAAATTAACTCCATACCTTCATCATGAGAATGTTATCTCAAATTACCTTATTGTCCATGTCGTATCGTCCCTGACTCGCGGTGGGCTCGAACTGGGGTTGTTTTTGCTCACTGGGTCATGTTTGGCCGAAATGGGCTTGGCTGGAGGGTTTGGGCCGCGGCTAAATGCCTTTGGACCACGGAAAATAGTGTTGGGCCGCATAATGGGCCGGGAATGGATGCTGGGGAAGCTTGAGCCACACGCGGGATCGATCTGGGCCTGGCGCGGGCTGGGAGAGGGCTGGTATCTGTGGGCCCAATGTGGGCGGGCCAGATACTGCGAGTGAAACGGGCTGGGAGCGGGCCACACGCGGGCTAGGAGCAAGCCGTATCTGGGTCTGGCGCGGGCTGAACGCGGCCCACGCTCTCCCTTCCTCTCTGTCCTGGGCCTGGCACGAATTGGGCCGTCTGCGACACTACTGGGCTGACTTCGCACAGGCCTCACCATCGGGTCATTTTCTTGTTGGGCCTTGAGATCGGGCCACTTCTTCGTTGGTCTGCGCAGAGAACCCAAATCACACCGTTTCCGGCGAAAATGACTGGCGGCGAGCGCGCCTCGGCTAGTAGAATCCGATGATGTCCTCAGTTTAGTGCGATTCGCCGGAAATCACAAGAAAATTGGGGAAAATAAACTTGATTTTGACTAACTTTTTGTTAGATCCAAGAATTTTGACCGGTAAATAAACGACCTTCCCGAAGGAATTTTTGCGTGAAATTTTAAGGAAAGAACGAGTGCGAGGAGAGCTTCACGGTGATGTAGAGATTTTTCCGGTCGGACAACTTTGGTAGGTGGCCGGCGGGAACCTTCGTTGGAGGTTGGTAGCTGGAGATTCGTCTCGCCGAGAGGATTCTGGTGATACCCTCGGATTCTTCATAGCCCTCCCGGATCGTTGGGAAAATGCATTTGAATGTCCGATTTTGACCAATTTTTTGCTAGATCTGGAAACTTAGACTTGCTAAATCAAAGGCCTTCCCGGATGAATTTTTGCATGAAACTTTAAGGGAAGATTCACCTCGAGGAGATCTACTCAACGACGTAAACAATTTTCCGATCGGGGCAAATTTTCCTGCGGCAGTTGCAGCGACCGGTGGAGATGAAGGAGATTGCTGGAAAATTTTAAAAATTTTTCAATCAGAACTTTGTTTGCCTTTTTGAACGGGTCCCACAGACGGCGCCAATGAAGTGAAATAGACTTCACTCGGGCTCCTTCAACTAGGACGGCCTCCGTACCTGCAAGAACCCAACGCTGGGAGGGGTCCCGGCGTCGGGCCTCCGACGCTCAAGTCAATATCACTCCAAAACTCCAAATCCCAAATGTATATTAATGAATATAGAGAGGGTCTGAGAATGAGATACTTTAGCCCCTTTTTATAGGGGAAGTGTACTTTATGGCCCAAGTTGGGCTTGTCCAATAGCATCACGCCACGTGTCTTAGCCATGTGTAAGCTTATTCTTCAATATATTCCCGTTTTATCCATTAAAACCGGTCTTTATATAATATTCCATATCACGGTCCCTTATGCACGTTGGGAAGAGGAGACATTGTCCGAGCCATAGCCCGAGTCATTGTACATGATTTCGATGCCGAGCCATCTCTAGATGAGTTGGTCGAGCCATTTTATCGAGCCACATGAGTTTTCGAGATAGAGATTGCCGATTGAGTCACCCGAGTGAAGGAATCGAGTTTAGTGCCATGTTCACCGCGAAATCAGATTCGCGAGCTGCGAGATGACAGGCCACCACTCCAAGCCCCACACTCTCAGCGAGATCATTTTGGCAACCTGCGAGATGGAAAGCTACATCACTCCATATCCCACACTCTCTGCGAGATCATTTTGGCAACTTGCGAAATGGCGAGATGCGCCATCCAAGCCCCGCACTCGCTGTGAAGTCACTTTGGCGACCCGCGAAAGCACCCGAACAACTACTTTTCAAGTCTAAACTCGCTACGAAGTCATTTTCGAGACCCACGAACTGCAGAATTTTAGTAAATTTGTGTGTTTTTAGTGTGTTTGTGGTGTAGCTATAAATAAATATTGTGCTTTGTATATTCAGAGATAACCCTAATAGTGTTATATACTGAAAGCTTGGCTTCGCATGTTATTACACATTTGCCCTTTATGAATGAGAATCATGTTAGATTAAACAAGTTCTACGTTATGTTGTTCTGGACTTAGATAGAGTGGGTCGTCATCGGGCGAACCGAAGATCACTCTATCAGTTACTTGCGAACAAGAATAGTTGTTCACAACCTAGATGGACATGAACACCCCATCCGAACGGCTGTAGTGTCAATTGTACAGTTTGTCTTGACTGATTAGTTATACTAATACATTTATGTATTGAACAGGATCTCAGACAGAAGAAATTCATTTTATACTGATCGTCATAAATGAACTAGTCCACGGTTAATTACTACGTTCTCTTAACACGTAAGATATTAAACAGGCAGATATATATAGTATATATTACTTTGATTCACTTGGGTGAGGTTCAGTTCGATGGATTCTTTTGGCTGTAGCCGCCCATATGGATTATGAAGTCTGGCAGATGGAAGTCAAGACGGCTTTCCTTAACGGGAACCTTCAAGAAGACATCTATATGTAGCAACCAGAGGGATTCATTGCTGAAGGTCGTGAGCATCTAGTGTGTAAGCTTAATAGGTCTATTTATGGATTGAAGCAAGCTTCGAGATCTTGGAATATCCATGTTGACGAGGTGATCCAGTCGGTTGGGTTCATTCAATGTCCGGATGAGCACTGTGTTTACAAGAAGATCAGTGGGAGCGTGGTGGTGTTTCTTGTGCTTTACGTAGATGACATACTGCTTATTGAAAACAGTAAGAAGGAGTTATCAGACGTAAAGGTGTGATTGTTTAAGCAGTTTGATATGAAGGACTTAGGAGAAGCAGGACACATTCTTGGTATTAGGATCATTAGAAAGAGTAAGAAGAGAATGATGTACTTATCCCAGTCTTCAAACATAGATACCATCTTGGCCAGATTCAGCATGCAGAATTCCAAGAAAGGTATGTTACCTTTCAGACATGGAATACATCTATCTAAGTAGATGTCTCCTAAGACGTCTGAGGAGATAGAGGACATGAAGACAATTCCTTATGCTTCGGCAGTAGGAAGTCTTATGTATGTGATGCTGAGCAACAGGCCAGATATTAGCTACGCCGTTGGCATGGTAGCTAGATATCAAAGTAATCAGGGACACGAACATTGGTCTTCGGTGAAGCATATACTCAAGTACTTGAGAAGGACTAAGTAGTACATGTTACGTTTACCATGTAGACCGCTTGTTACCTATTGGTTACAGTGATTCCGATTTCCAGTCAGATAGGGATGAAAGTAAGTCAACCTCAAGTTATGTGTTTACCTTGAAAAGTGGAGTCATTTCATGGAAGAGTACTAAGCAAAAATGCGTGGCAGACTCCACCATGGAAGCTGAGTACATAGCAGACTCAGAGGCAGTGAAAGAGACAGTTTGACTCAGGAACTTCTTAGTGGACTTAGAGGTTATCGAGTTTGCCACGAAGTATCACTGTGTACAGTGATAATAAGGGAGCAGTAGCAAACTCAAAAGAACCTCGAGCCCAAAGGGAAAGCAAACACATAAACTGCAAATACCATCTGATTCGGGATATCGTTGATAGAGGAGACGTTGATGTTGGCAAGATTACGTCAGAGGACAACCAAGCTGATCCTTTCACGAAGAGTTTGGCCGGAAAGGTCTTCGTTAAACATGTAGAAGGAATGAGAGTCATGAGCATGGCAATAGGATCGACATTGGTCTTTTAGAATAACGGATTGATAGGACTATACTGTAAAAGCGAAAACTTTAACTATAAATGGGAGGTTGTTAGTGTTATATACTGAAAGCTTTGCTTTGCATATTATCACACATTTGCCCTTTATGAATGAGAATCATGTTAGATAAACCAAGTTCCACGTTCTGTTGTTCTGCACTTAGATAGAGTGGGTCGTCGTCGGGCGATCCGAAGATCACTCTATCAGTTACTTGCGTATAAGAATAGTTGTTCACAACCTATATGGACCATCCGAACAGTTGTAGTGTCAACTGTACAGTTTGTCTTGACTGATTAGTTGCACTAGTACATTTATGTATTGAACAGGATCCCAAAAAGAGGAGAAGTTCATTTTATACTGATCGTCGTAAATGAACTAGGCCTCAGTTAATTACTACGTTCCCATAACCCGTAAGATATTAAACAGGAAGATATATATATATATATATATATATATATATATATATATATATTACTTTGATTTATTTGGGTGAGGTTCAGTTTGCTGGATCAATATTCCAACTGTTTTAAGTAATATTATTATATATATGATGTGCTGTTAGGATATTTACGGTCACCATATGCGTTAGTTTGATGATGTCCCCGGAGTGAGTTCATGAAGGATTGTTATGCTAAATCCTGCAGGTGGATTAAGTTCCAGCATAATAAGAATGTGATGAACGAGCGCTAGCTTCAGTGAAATAATAATAAATTAATTAATTCTTGATTATCAGTAATCGAATTAATTAATGGACATTAGGGGAGGTAAATCAAGTAATTATTATTGGAGTCTTAAATGTAATTTGAGCTAGGAAAACAGAGTGCAATAATATAATGTTGGTGGCCCATTAATATTATTTAATTAATTAGAGGAGTGGGCTTGGCCCACAGTTAGTCTAATTAATTAAGGAGCCCTTTGATTAATCTTTCAAGGGTCCCTACTGTAACTCTATATATACATCATTAAGCTCATGAGAAGAGAACACACATCTCATAATAACGAGACACGCCCCACGCCTCTGTCTCTCTCTCTCTCTCTCAAGTTCTCATTCGAGCTTTATCTTCTTCTTTTTGCTACACTGGTACAAGTTAAAGAAGGGTGTATTGAGTAATACATTAGAAGATCCATAGGTTATCGAGACTCGTGATCATCTACAAGGTGTTGACGAACCACGAACCAAAGGCCCGTGATCCGCCAACCCAGCTCCGCCGACGACCACTGCTAGCCGCCGGAGATCCGCCGCGACCCGGTCACCCGGGCGACACGATCAACGAAGATAGACGATCGGCGACTCGCTAGCTCCCGACGCGACACTGTTGGGATCTGTGAGGATCTCGTTATGTACAAATCACGAATTCAATAGCAAACGTAAACCTATGCGCAGCGGATCTAAAGGTTTGACGTAGAGAACTTACGGCTTAAAATTTATGTAGATCTGGTTGACCACGAACGGTTGACCGCAATTGATTGATCGCAACACGCGTCTTGGGTTGCACGAACAAGATCAGATCAAAACTGGATCAAACGGATGCAAGCAGATCAAAACGAAATTTTGCTGCCAGACACCTTCCGGCGGCGCGTGAGGGCGCGTGCGGCGTCGGATTCCGGCGATGTCGGCGGCGATGGAAAGCTCTCGTCGAGACAGTCGTCTGGGTATACTGTACGTCTCAATCGGACTTCCGGTTAGTTCTGTAGGTCAAAATCTATTTCGTCTCGGTTTACCTACAGATCTTCTACTGTATTACTCAATACACCCTTCTTCAACTTGTACCAGTGGAGCAACAAGAAGAAGATAAAGCTCGAATGAGATCTAGAGAGAGAGGCGTGTTTCACGTGAGATGTGAACTTCTGTTTTCTTCTCATGAGCTTAATGATGTATATATAGAGCTACAGTAGGGACCCTAAGGAGATTAGGAAAATGACTCCTTAATTAATTAGACTAACTGTGGGCCAAGCCCACTCCTCTAATTAAATAAATAATATTAATGGGCCACCAACATTATATTATTGCACTCCCTTTCCCTAGCCCAAATTACATTTGAGACTCCAATAATAATTACTCGATTTACCTCCACACGTTTAAGATATAATGTATATTAATTAATTCGATTACTGACAATCAAGAATTAATTAATTTATTATTATTTCACCGAAGCTAGCGCTCGTTCATCACATTCTTATTATGCCGGAATTTAATCCACCTGCAGGGTTTAGCATAACAATCCTTCATGAACTCACTCCGGGGACATCATCAAACTAACGCACATGGTGACCGTAAATATCCTAACAGCACATCCTATATATAATAATATTACCCAAAACAGTAGGAATATTAATCCAGCGAACTTAACTTCACCCATGTGAATCAAAGTAATATATATTATATATATCTGCCTGTTTAATATCTTACGGGTTAAGAGAACGCAGTAATTAACCGAGGCCTAGTTCATTTACGACGATCAGTATAAAATGAACTTCTCCTCTCTGGGATCCTGTTCAATACATAAATGTACTAGTGCAACTATTCAGTCAAGACAAACTGTACAGTTGACACTACAACCGTTCGGATGAGGTGTTCATGTCCATCTAGGTTGTGAACAACTATTCTTG
>BKCP01012514.1:1290769-1333634 GCA_008636005.1 Striga asiatica
TATATATATATATTCAATCCGAAGGGAGAGGCACAAAGTACATCAAAGGTATAATCACATAACGCACAAATGATCTAGATGCATTACAAACGAATAGCATAACACGTTTACAATAATCGAACATAAGGCACGCCTATCTCAAGTCAATCAATCGAGACAATCAAGGGACAAAACAATTTCGTGAATTCATATGCGGGTCCCACGTTTAACAAATCATCATCCAACTCAAAGGTACCGTCAAAATCATCGAATTCATTAGGCACAAACGTTAACAATGACGCCAATCAACATACTCAAATCACCACTTAACAATTTTGAACTTTTAAACGCACATCAAGCCTCATGCGGGGAAAGTTGACACAAACAAACAAAACAACCTAAAACAACCGGTCCATGTCACAACTAACACCAAGAAAAACGAAAAAGAAAATCACATAAGCACACAAAAGACAATAACTTAGGCAAATGTAACCAAGAAATTCCCTCCCCCACGCTTAAAACAAAGCAATGCCCTCATTGCGTAACCCCAAAAAGCATACGAGAGGAAACAAAATCACACAAGCCCAAATGAAAGAGAAAAACACACAAAAGGAAAATAAGCACATAACACATAAACAAAACGAAGAGAAAAAGAAAAAGGGAAAAGAAAATGCGTACTCCACGGTGAGAAATCACCGTGTATCCATAGGTGTGTCGTCGAGAGGAAGAGAAGAAGAACCGGGATTCATGGCATGAGAATCCGGAAGAGGAGTGGGGCCCACGGCCCGAGATTCTATCAATGTCGAAAGTCGAGAGTCGAGAGTATCAATCCGGCTATCCATGCGGTCCATCCGAGCGTCCAGTCGAGCACCCAATCTCGCAAACTCATCCGTCATGAAGGCACGAAGCTCGGCAAGGCTCTTGTTCAAGGCGGTCATCGGGTGCTCGTAAGGAGGAAGATTAATTATCGGCCGGGTACCGGAAGTAGTCTCGGGAACCGCCTCTTTCACCGCCTCCGTATCAAAGTACGAGCGCACACATCGTCTATCGGTGTGAGGGCACAAAGTTGTCTCGTTGAGGATGATTTGCCCAAGTTTAAGCTCGTTGACCCCAATCGGTGTGGAGTCCACAATGTCCGTTCCCTTCTTTACCTTAAAGTGACGAGCCAAAGCCGTGATGAGCACACCATAGGTCGGATAGAACCGTTTCGTGCACCGAATTTGGTCGATGTTGCTCCAAATGAAAGGTAGGGGGTTCACCGGCTTGTTGTGAAGGGCACAATGTAACATGAAGATCTCATTAGTGCTCACCTTCGACCCCTCTTTCTTCCCGAACACATTATAATTGAGGAACTTGTGGACAATGCATAACGCGTGGTCTCGAATGTGCCCGTTAACCAACTCTCCCTTTGGCTTCATCGGTAACCCCGATAGTTCACGCCATGCCTCCTGAACATCAAAATCCGTCGGCGGAGCGTCTAAGCCAACACCCGTGAATCCAAAAACCTCCTTCATTACGTCCGCATCAATCGTATGGGGCTCACCGTTGAAACGGCATGTGACGACCTCCCAATTTTCCACAAGTTGAAAGGTGGAGTAAAACTCTAGCGTGATATTCGTGTAGGCGTAGTGGTTCATCGAGGCATATTTGTATAGGCCGAGGACCTTGAGGTACTTTTTTATGTCGGCCTTGAGCTCGAGCTTTTCGTAGAGCATGAAATCCATTACCTTCGGCCTTATGATCCGCGCAGCCCGGAGTTTGAGAAAAATGGCCCTCTCCATTGAATTCTTAAGCTCGAAAGGTGCATCATGGCTATGAGTGGTTACTTCGTGTGAACGGCGAGGCGGTTCCTCGGGTTCCGACTCCTCGACAACGACCTTTTTATCCATAGAAGCCTTGGCGGCGTGCTTGGCCCTTTTTTTCGTAGGTGGCATTGCTATCGTGAAAAACGCCGAGCGAGGGTCCACCTACAAAAAGTTTGAACACGTCCGGCAAGACGTGTTCGTACACACCACAACAATTCCCAAGGCACAATCGATATTTGCAAACAAGCCCAACCTCCAATACCGACACAGCGGTCAAACAAAATATAGCAACGCCCAATTCCAATACACCTCCAATAAACAAGAGAAACAAACAGAACTAAGAGGGTGAAACCGTGTACCTTGGTAGTAGCTCGGGGCTACCGGAAATGAGTTCGCCGGAAGGAGCCGAAGCTGTAGCCGGAGTCTAGGTGCAGGGCTCGGTCGCCGTGAAATATGTGGAAATCGCCGTCGTGGAGCTGGCTGGAGGAAACGAACTCGTCGGTCGGAGGAAGAAGGTTTAACGCAGAGGTGAGGGAGGTCGAGTTCGCCGGAGGTCAAGGTTCGTCTGGCGAAGGTGGGAACGCACGAGTGACAGGAGGTGACGGCGGAGCTCGGTCGCGGTTGGAGGTGAAAATCCCGAATCGCCGTCGGAGAGGACTCGTCGCCGATGATTCGCGGGTTCCGGTGGGAGCTCAAGGTCGGTGATGGAGATCGATGGTGAAAACAGTCGATGGACGGAGCTAGGGTTAGGGAATTTTGGGAGAGAAACTCTCGGTCCCTGTTCGAGTTTTCTAATTTTTGATNCCGCGCAGAAATGAAGCCGCAAAAGTGGAGACTGGTCGATGCCGCGCCTCGCGGAAACTTTCGCCAGGTCGCGAGTGGACGTCCGCGCAGAAATAACGCTGCAGGAGTTGGAGGGCTGGTGGACGTCGCGCCGCGCGGAAATCTTCGCGAGTTGAGAGTGCGCGTCCGCAGGCGCGGAGCGTTTCGCCGCGCGGAAAGTGTGCCACAGAACTTTGGCGATCAGGGGCGTCCGCGCGCGCGGAAAACCTCGCGAGAGCGCGAGCTGAGCGACTGACACTTATTCATATTTCACAAATATTCGCCCCGATTTATCGATTCAACTCCCGAAACCCTGGTCTAGCTCAATTTCACTCCCTTTTTTTTAATATAAAAGAAAGAGAATAAAAGAACGAGAATAAGGAAAACCAACGAAAATAATAAAAGAAAATAAAAACGTGGGTTGCCTCCCACGAAGCGCTCGGTTTAATGTCGTGAGCTCGACAAAGCCGTCAATTCCTCAATAATTTGGCTCGTCGAGCCGAGAATAGAGTACTCGGATTTCCTTGGCTTCTCCCTCGAGATAGGGCTTCACCCGGTGCCCGTTCACTTGAAAAGTCGTCTTGTCTGTTGGGTTGAAAAGTTTAACTACCCCGGAAGGAAAGACCTCCTCGATTACGAAAGGGCCGCTCCATCTTGAATTCAATTTCCCGGGAAACAATCTAAGTCGAGAATTAAAAAGAAGTACCTTCATCCCGGGTGAGAGCTCCTTTCTTATAATCTTCGAATCGTGCCACCTTTTTACTTTGTCCTTGTAAATCTGGGCATTCTCATACGCCTCATTTCTCAACTCGTCCAATTCATCGATTTGCAAGTGTCTCTCCTTTCCGGCCAAACCAAGCTCGAAATTAAGGATCCGGATAGCCCAATATGCTCTATGCTCGATTTCCACCGGAAGGTGACACGCCTTCCCATACACTAAACGAAATGGACTCATACCAAGGACACCTTTGTAAGCCGTTCGATGTGCCCATAATCCATCTCCGAGTTTTTGGGACCAATCGCGTCTCGAGGCGCTCACGGTTCGCTCTAGGATGGCCTTGATTTGCTTATTACTCGTTTCGACTTGCCCGGAAGTTTGAGGGTGATAAGGGGTGGCAACCTTGTGAGCTATCCCATTCTTCTCCATTAGCTTCTTGAAAACCCGATTGCAAAAGTGAGAGCCTCCATCACTAATTATTGCCCGTGGAAAACCGAAACGATTGATGACATGATCTTGAACGAACTGCACCACAACCTTGGCATCACAACTTCTAGTTGGAATAGCTTCTACCCACTTGGAGACATACTCCACCCCAACCAAGATGTACTCAAACCCATGAGATATCGGAAAAGGCCCCATGAAGTCAATACCCCACACGTCAAAGATCTCAACCGGCAAAAACGTATTATGTGGCATCTCATTCCTTCGCCCAATATTTCTCGAACGTTGGCACCGATCACACGAAATAGAGAACGCGTGAGAGTCTTTGAAAATCGTGGGCCAATAGAATCCGCTTTGTAACACCTTGAATCCCGTCTTTCGACCTCCAAAGTGGCCTCCACAATTCGATGAATGGCACGCGGTTAGAATGGCTTGTTGCTCTTTCTCGGGTACACACCGTCTGATGACCTCATCTTTGCCAAGATGGAAGAGATAGGGATCTTCCCACATAAAGTACCTACACTTAGCAATGAATCTCTTCCTTTCTTGGAAGGATAGGTCGTCATTCAAGATACCACTAGCCAAGTAATTGCAATATCGGCATACCAAGGCACACAATCAACAATAAACACATGCTCGTAGGGAAATGCATCATCAAGATCAAGCTTATCACAAGAATTTGAAGGTAAAGCAAGGCGTGATAAATGATCGGCGACTACGTTCTCACACCCTTTTCTATCTAAGATTTCCACATCAAATTCTTGTAAAAGTAACACCCAACGAATCAACCTAGGTTTAGATTGAGCCTTAGCTAACAAATGCCTCAAAGCCGCGTGGTCACTATACACCACAACTTTATATCCTACAATGTAAGCACGAAATATCTCAAGAGCAAAGATAATAGCTAAGAATTCCTTTTCGGTTGTGGTGTAATTAACTTGAGCCTCATTAAGGGTCATGCTCGCATAGCAAACAACATGATGGCGTTTCTCAACTTTTTGACCTAACACGGCCCCAACCGCATAATTCGAGGCATCACACATGATTTCAAATGGTAAAGACCAATTCGGGGGCATCACAATTGGCGCCGTGACCAATCTATTCTTCAATTCGTTAAAAGCATGCATACACTCTTCATTGAAATCAAAAGGAGCATCAAGGGCAAGTAAAGCGCATAAAGGTCGGGCGATTTTTGAAAAATCTTTAATAAATCTCCGGTAAAAACCGGCATGCCCTAGAAAACTTCGAACACCTTTCAAATTAAGAGGGGGAGGGAGTTGTTCAATCACGTCAATTTTTGCCTTATCTACTTCAATCCCTTTAGAAGAAATGACATGCCCAAGGACAATACCACTAGGAACCATAAAATGCGATTTCTCCCAACTAAGAGTCAAATTACTTTCAGTGCATCGTTTCAACACTTTATCAAGTTTATCAAGGCAATCAACAAACGAATCACCAAAAACGGAGAAATCATCCATAAATATCTCAATAAATTCACCAATCATATCCAAAAAAATAGAAAACATGCACCTTTGAAATGTGGCGGGAGCATTGCAAAGTCCAAAGGGCATCCTCCGGAAAGCAAATGTGCCAAAGGGGCATGTAAAGGTGGTCTTTGGTTGATCCTCCGGGGCGATTGGGATTTGATAGTACCCCGACAAGCCGTCAAGAAAGCAATAGAAGGGATGTCCGGCTAGCTTGTCAAGGAGTTGATCGATAAACGGCAAGGGAAAGTGGTCCTTCCTTGTAGCGGCATTGAGCTTTCGAAAATCTATACACATCCGCCATCCCGTCGTGGCCCTCATCGGCACAAGCTCACCCTTGCTATTCTCAACTACCGTGATCCCACTCTTCTTTGGGACAACATGCACGGGACTCACCCATTCACTCACGGCCACGGCATAGATGATCCCCTCTTGGATCAACTTGAGAATCTCCTCTTTTACGACCTCCATCAAGGTTGGGTTCAAACGCCTTTGTCCCTCTCGGATAGGTTTGGACTCGTCCTCAAGAATTATTCTATGCATAAAAGTGGCCGGGCTTATTCCCTTGATATCACTCAAACTCCACCCTAGAGATTCCTTGTTTGCCTTGAGAACTCCCACGAGTAATTCTTCCTCCTCTTCCGAAAGCCCCGAAAAGATAATGGCGGGCTTCTTCTCGTCATCTTCTAGAAAGACATACTTGAGGTGTGATGGTAGAGGCTTAAGCTCATTAGAAATTTCCCGGGGTTCGGGTTCCTTAGATAGTTCGAAAAGATCCACCACACCTTCTTCTTCGGGATCTAGCTCTTTGGGCTCTTCATCATCAGGAATGTCACACTCACATGACACCTCGGCATGAAAAAGGTTATGTACCTCCTCCTCGACCACATCAATAAAAGAACAATTCTCGGTGGCTAATGGTGTTGTCTTGGAGTCATTCATTGTAAAGGTAACCGTTTCACCAAGGGCCGACAAAGTGACTCGACTGTCTTTCACATTGATGAGCGTATTGGTAGTGGCCATGAACGGTCGACCAAGTAAGATAGTGTGCTCATTGCCGGTGTTCGGAACCTCCCCCACATCAAGAACAACAAAGTCCGCCGGGACTATCAAATTACCCACCCGAATCAAAATATCTTCGATGAAACCCTTTGGGTAGCGCAAAGTGCGGTCCGCCAATTGCAAACACATCCTTGTGGGCTTAAGGTCACCTAACTCCAATTGTTGAAAGATCGAGTAAGGCATTAGGTTGATCCCGGCCCCTAGGTCTAGCATACCGTTCGTCTCCTTGCCATTCCCCAACGTAATCTTAATCACAAAACCTCCCGGGTCACACTCCTTTCGAGGAATAGTGGTAGAAGCCACCTCGGAAATCATCACCTTCTCATTGTCACCAAACCTCCTCTTCTTAGACGCTAAGTCTTTGAAAAAGTGAACATATGCCGGGACATTTCGAATAACATCAAGGAGAGGGAGGTTGACATTCACCTTTGATAGCATGTCGTAGAGATCCTTGAATTGCCGGTTCCTCTTTGTGTCTTGGAGTCGACTTGGGTAAGGTACCGGTGGGCGGTAGGGTGTAGCCGACTTGTGAATGGTGTCTAGATCTTCGGGTGTCGGTTTCTCCCTCGGCTTCTCAATCATCACCTCTTTGTTCTTCCCGGAATCCGCCACCTCGTCTAACTCGTCATCATCCTCCTTGCCATCAATATCCTCAACCATAACATCACTAGGCATTTCAACTCGGTTATCCACCACTCTTCCACTTCGTAAAACCGTCACGGCTTGGGCTTGCTCGGGTTGGCTCGGGAGTCGATCCTTCTTGTTGTTCCTTTGGATCTCACCAATCGACGTCCCTAGTTGCCCCATTTGTGTCTCAAGACACTTGAGAGATGCTTGGATTGAAGGTACGCCCTTGACCGTGTCATGAAGGGTGGACACGGTTGATGCGAGGCTTTGAAGGTACATGAACTCACTCCGGGGACATCATCAAACTAACGCACATGGTGACCGTAAATATCCTAACAGCAAATCCTATATATAATAATATTACCCAAAACAGTAGGAATATTAATCCAGCGAACTGAACTTCACCCATGTGAATCAAAGTAATATATATTATATATATCTGCCTGTTTAATGTCTTACGGGTTAAGAGAACGCAATAATTAACCGAGGCCTAGTTCATTTACGACGATCAGTATAAAATGAACTTCTCCTCTCTGGGATCCTGTTCAATACATAAATGTACTAGTGCAACTAATCAGTCAAGACAAACTGTACAGTTGACACTACAACCGTTCGGATGAGGTGTTCATGTCCATCTAGGTTGTGAACAACTATTCTTGTTCGCAAATAACTGATAGAGTGATCTTTGGTTCGCCCGATGACGACCCACACTATCTAAGTGCAGAACAACAGAACGTAGAACTTGTTTAATCTAACATGATTCTCATTCATAAAGGGTAAATGTGTAATATCATGCAAAGCCAAGCTTTCAGTATATAACACTAACAGACACGACCCAGACGCGGACCAGCCCAACATGACCCGATCCCGATTCACGCGAACCCGAGACTTCTGTTTGTGTGATCTGATTTGTTCGTGTGCTGTGTACGGCCCTCCGGAAGATCAGCCAGATCACCAAAAATTGTAAGCTGTAAGGTCTCTACGTCAGACCTTTAGATCTGCTGCGCATAGATTTACGTTTTCTGTTGAATTCGTGATTTGTACATAACAAGATCCTCACAGATCCCAACAAACCCCTCATTTCCCAACTTTTAAGTTGGGAAATCCTCTCTATTTTCTCTCTTTTATTTTTTGTGCTTTGGTTTGGAGGTCCATGACTCAACTTTTCCGGCGAAATTTCGGTAATTTTATTTTTTATCTAAGTTTCGAGCTTTATTCACTATTTTCGTTTGAGCATGCGACAAGAGAGTAGGTACCTTGCTTAGGCCTTACTACATCTCTTTCGAATTGTGTGTTTATGCTCGTTTCTAGCTTTTTGATTTATTTTTATTGCTTGCTTACGTGTGTTAGGCATCTATACGTGTTTATCTAGTATAAAGGTCTCGACTTCGTTCAAAGTGTGATGATTTAGTGTAGAAAGCTCGTGTTAAATTACTTAGGATCACTATGCTCGCATGTTTTCTCTTGTTTTCTTTTATTTTCATGAGTTATAGAGACTCCGTGCAACCAATGTTTTGACCTTTCTCTAGATTATTGCATTGTTCATCAATTGCTCTTAGATTCTTAATTTATTTTCGTGCAATCATCCCCAATCAAGCAAGTAGCATGTTTAGAACCTTGTTTTCAGTTATGTAAATTGACGACTAGATAGTGAATGAAGCTCCGAACAGCCTTCCTTTGAGAACGACTCGAGTTGGATACTCGATTATCAAGAATCCCCCAAAAATACTACAAACAAAATCTGATACGTGCTTATCTTGTATAAAGGTCTCGACTTTGCTCAAAGCGTGATGATTTAGTGTAGAAAGTGTTTAGTAGAGATTTGTGGGTATGTGGTAACCGAGTTACCCGACTCGGGTCGTTCTCTAAGGAAGACTATTCGGAGCTTTGGTTGCTATTCAATTGTCCAAAAACACAAAACGAGAGAAATAAATCCTAAACACTCTATTCATTGGTTGAAGATTGATTAAGCACTAGATTAACTAAGGGAGTAAGCAACTAGCAATTAAACAAGCAATTATACTAGAAACCCTAGCTTACTAAACCGGAGAACCGAAAATCAAGAAAAACGAGCTAAAACAAAAGAAACGAACTCCATCTACTACACTTAATAGTTAAAGCCGAAGATTCTACGACGAAATAACCGAGCTCAATATCATGGTCACGATGTTTCAAGTAGAAATTCATACTTCAACAAACTCAAGCACAATAGACAAGCTCAAAAACTACAACAACACGGAAAACGACTAAACGAGCAAACATATCCGATAATCGAGCAAGTCCTAATCACTTCTACTAACGAGATAGCTAATTAGGTGCACAATACGAAAATATAAGTCTTAAAAGTAAGTACTCACATTCTTAGTGCATGCTTAGTCGAAATCGGAGTAAAAAGGTATAAACTTGCATAAAAACGAGAGTTGCCGGAAATAGTTCGCCGGAAAATACTAAGCTAGAGAGAATCTAGAGGGAAAGCTAAAAACCAAAGACATTACCAAAAAGAGTAAAGTAGCAAATGAAATCTAGATGATCAATTACAAAGGACCAAAACATATATATAGTCCAGCTCCAAAAACACACAGTAGAAACACGCAAATTAAATGAGACACTCTCGAGCTCGCTGGTACTTCCGCGGGTCGCGGGGCGCGGGATGGCGCGGTCTGTCTCGAGGAATGCACGGGACTGGCACGAAAGAAAAGGCTACTCTCGATATCGCGGGTAGATTCGCGGGCGCGGGGCGGCAATGGAGTACTACTCTCGAGCTCGCGGAAGAATTCGCGCGGCGCAGACTGGGAAAGGCACGGGCCTGGCACGAGGTGGTGCGGGGCAACGAACTACTCTCGATGTCGCGGGGTCTTTCGCGGGCGCGGGCACGGGAAAGCACTGAAGTGCACAAGAGGGAAGGCGATACTCTCGAGGTCGCGGCTATCTTCGCGAGGCGCGGGCGCGGACTCTCGACCTGGCGGCGGATTTCGCGAGCGCGGACGGCTTGTACTCTCGACGTCGCGAGCGGTTTCGAGCGCGCGGACACAGGCGAAGACACGAGAAGTGGGCTCCTCTCGATGTCGCGGTGAGGTTCGCGGACGCGGACTGCGAGTGTAGTATCTTTGGGGACTTTTGATCGATTTTAACTCGAAATCTTCGGAATATACTAGCTCAACGGTTCGGGACTTCTCGAAACTGACTCGGAATATTTGAAAATTCTCGCCTCTCGGGGTTTGATTCGATTCTTCTCGTCCTCCTCGAAATAAACCTGAAAATAACACCAACAAACACGGAAAAAATATGCCAAGGACACAAAATAAAAGGAAGACACGAAAATACACGAAAAACAATAAAATGGACCGGCCAACGCTAAAACAATCCTAAAACCGACTCAACTACGCACAAGAAACACATAAAAAGAAGCACAAAAACATAATAAACAGAAAGCTCGTGTTAGATTACCTAGGATCACTTTGCTCGCATGCTTTATTATAGTTATTTTCGTTTTTCTTGAGTTATGGAGACTCCGTACAATCAAAGTTTCAATATTTCTTTCAAATCTTGCATCCTTCACTTTTGGCTCTTAATCTCTTAGCTTAATTTCATGCAAATCATCCCCAATCAAGCGAGTAGCATGTGTAGGACCTTATTTTTGGTTATATGAATTGACGACATGATAGTGAACAAAGCTCCGAATAACCTTTCTTAGAGAACGACTGTTATCGTGCTTATTTTCATGTGTTTTTCGTGCCTTAGTTGAGTCGTTTTTAGGTTCGTTTTAGTGTCAACGGGTCTATTTTTTCGTGTTTTAGGTGTTTTCGTTCTCGTATGTGTTTTTGTATTTTGGCCATGTTTTCTTGCATAGTTTTGGTGTTATTTAGGTCCATATCGCAATTTCAGGAATACGTGACGTTCGTGCTATTTTCGAGCCACTTGACCGAACCAATATCAAGCCACCCGAGCCACTTATTCGAGCCGTGAGTCTAACCTTAAGACTGCCCGACCACATCCTTGCACTCGCCGCGAGATGGCTTTGGCGACTGGCGAGATGGTCGAGCTGCACAAGTCCGCACCCAGGCACTCGCTGCCAACACGGTTTCGCGACCTGCCAGATGAGAGGCATCCGCATTGTCAGGACACGCACACTCGCAGCGAGAAGTAACTCGCGAGCTGCGAGACCACTCGCGAAGACCATCCGCGCCCATCCATACTTGCAGCGAAAGAAGATCGGCGGTCTGCGATGCGGCTCGTGCACGACCCCCAGGCACGACACTCGCAGCGAATGAGGTTTCGCGCCGCGCCAAGCGCAATCCCAGGGCAGCAAAGGCACGAACTCGCAACGAACATCTTTTGGCGGCCTACGAACGTGCATTTTCAATTATTTTTCATTTACAAATTCGAGACCTGCGAGCTACAGGATTAGTAAATGTGTGTGCACCTAGTGTGTGTTTTTAGATTGCACTATAAATACATTTTGGTCCTTTGTATTTGGACTATCTAGATATCATTTGTCACTTTTCCTCTTTAGGAATTTCTCCTTTCTTTTTAGTTTTCTCTCTATTTTCTCCCTTGGAGCTTTATGTCATCATTTTCCAGCGACTGTCCTGTCTCTCGTTTTTTGTCCAAGTTCTGAACTTTTGATTCCGATTTTTATCTAGAACGCAATAATAGGTTGGGTATTTACTTTTAAAGCTCATTACTTTGATTTTTTCCTCGTTTTTACTTATGATGATTATCAAGGTGAATGTGAGTGTTTGTTGGATGATGGATGGGAAGTTTGGAATTGATCATTTTTATTGCTTGCTTTAGTAGGGATTAATTACTTGTCTATCTAGATTAAGGGTTAAGACTCTATTTGGAGCTTAATTACTTAGGATAAAAGGTTAGGGTTAGTGACCTAGTGCTTAGAGCTTGCAAATTTCTCTTCGTTGATTTCGTTTGGTTTCGATGGCATAGAGACTCCAGTAGTGTTAATTGCTATATTCTCTCGTTTGCTTGCTGCTTTCAATTCCTAGTGCAATTAGTATTAATTCGTCACCAATCCAATTGATTAGCATGTTTAGCTTTTATTTTCTCGTTTTGTGAGATTTGGAAAATAGAGTAGTGAACAAAGATCCGAACTGTCTTCCTCTGAGAACGACTTGTGGTCGGGTAGCTCGGTTACCATCTACCCACAAAATACTACAAAACAAATGGCGCCATTGCCGGGTAAGGCAAGTAGGACGCCTAGTTTGCTAATTGATTGTCCTGTTTTCATATGTTTCTCTTGACATTTGTGAACCTTGCTTAATTTCCATATTTCTCTTGATTTCTTTTTCTTTTGTAGATAGTTTGTGTTGGTTGATTGTGATTTTGCTGTTGTTTGTGTTTATGCGAGGTAGACGAAGACGTGCACCCCGAGAGGAGACGCCACCGATCGATCTCTACGTTGAGCTTAACATAGATGAACCAAAACCCGAACCCGAACCAATGGCGAACCGCGAAGAACAATTACCACCACCGCCCCCAAACATGAGGTACTTTGCCCGACCAATCATTAGAGATAACACCTCGTGCCTTGTGCTCGGTGAGGCGGCCCAAAACAATGACCTCAAGATGATCCACCTCAACCAACTTCCTTCGTTTTATGGCCTCGCACAAGAGTATGTACTCAATTTCATCCGGGATTTCTACTCCACGGTCAATACCTTTTCTCTCCAAGGCCTATCCGAAATCAACATCGAATGAGATGCTTTCCATATACATTGAAGGATCGAGCCAAGACTTGGTTCATGACATCGCTTCCGAACTCGTTCAATTCGTGGGAAGCCGTCTACGGGATGTTCATGGGCCAGTACTATTCACATCAAAAGACAACCGATCTTCGAGCAAAAATGGCTAGCTTTAGCCAAAACCCGGGCGAAACCTTTCACGAAGCATAGGAACGGTTCAAGGGCTATCAACCCCAATGCCCGCACCATCACTTTTGCTTGGGAGTGCTTAACCAATTCTTCTATGATGATCTCTACCAAACCCTCTAATATATGGTTGACCATGCGGCCGGGGGAGACATCGAGAGTCACATGGCGGAGGAAATCTACGAAATGTACGAGTGTTGAGCGAAAACTCCCAACGGAAAAGCGTTCGGAAGAGAGCTCCTGTGAATGAGGCAACACAATCATCCGGTTCGTCAAATGATGCGGTTTTGGTTAAGTTGGCCTCATTGGAGGAGGAACTCAAAGACCTTCGCCTACATGATGCAAAGTCGACTCAATTTTTTATGGCAAAGGTATGTGGATGTTGTAGAGAAACGGGGCATGGAGGCCATGAGTGCCCGAGGTATATGGAGCCGGTTTATAACCCGAATCTTGTGACGGTCCCTTTTGATGTTAATGTCGTGCAAGGGTATGCCTCTCGGGCTCAAAATGATCCTTATTCAAATACTTACAATCCCGGGTGGAGGAATCACCCTAACTTCTCTTGAAGGGACCCGAAGGCGAATTACGCACCACAACCGGCACCACCTCAAGCATATACCCCACCTCAAGCATACGTACCTTCTCAAAACCGACCATATCAACCGAAGCCCGAGTTCCAAGGCTACTAACTGAGGCCCGAGTTTCAAGGTTTTCGACAAGGGGATGGAGGATTCATTCCAAGGCAACCAATGCCACCTCAACCGGAGCCCAAGAATGAGACTAAGGTGAATTCCTCGGATGTTCGAATCGACAATATGGAAAAATACCTTCAAATCCTTGCATCGACCGTGTCCACCTTACATGATGTGGTTAAGGGCGTACCTTCAATCCAAGCTTTGGTCAAATTCCTCGAGACACAAGTTGGGCAACTCGAGACTTCGATAGGTGAGATGCAAAGAAGCAAGATGAAAGAGAAACTCCCGAGACAACCCGAGTATGTGAACGCCATCATAGTGTTGAGAAGTCGCAAAAAGGTTGATAATCATGTGGAGATGACCAAGGAAAGTGAAGTGAAGGAGACCTTGGAGAATGATGTTGATGAACAATCGATTGAGGAAGTTGAGGTTTTGAAGGGGAAAGTCATTGTTGATGAAGGGATCGAGAAGGAGAAATCAAAATTGGATGCACGAGAGGCCTTGCACAAGACAGCCACACCTTATAGGCCATCGGTCCCTCACCCGAGCCGTTTGCAAGATATGAAGGAGCGTCAACTCAAAGACCATTTCAACATGCTCTCGAAGGTGAACGTGAATCTCCCACTACTAGATGTTGACATATGTGCAATTCTTTAAGGATCTAGCATCGAAGAAGCGGAGATTCGAGGACAACGAGAAAGTCATGATTTCCAAGGTAGCCTCTACCACTATACCTCGAAACGAGTGTGATCCGGGAGATTTTGTTATGAGGATCACATTTGGGAATGGTAAGGCGACAACCGGGATGCTTGATTTAGGGGCCGACATCAATCTCATGCCTTATTCGATTTACAAGCAATTGGGATTGCAAGGGCTCAAACCGACATGGATGTGCCTACAATTAGCGGATCGTACGTTGAGGGAACCGAAGGGCATTATCGAGGATGTATTGGTCAAAGTTGGGTCCATTGTTGTGCCGGTGGATTTCGTGGTCCTTGACGTGGGAGATGTCCCGAATACCGGGAAACAGCATACCATTTTGCTTGGGCGACCTCTCATGGCGAAAACCAACACGCATATCAATGTCAAGGAAGGACGAGTCACCCTTTCGGCTCATGGAGAGACGGCTACCCTCACGATAACAATTCTTGAAAACCTCAACCTAAAGTTGGCCGATTCTTGTTTATGGAGGACATCGACAAAGAGGCACACCCCGACTTTCATTCTAATTTTTCTAATTGCAAACGTGTTGTTGAGAAGAAGAATGTAGGGGAGTCGGGAATGAATGAGAATGTTGGAGTTGGAGTGAAATTTGAGGATGTGACGAAGAATGGTCATGTTAAAAGTGGGAATGAGTTGAAACCGGGTAAGAAAGGGGCGAAAAAGAAGCCTGAGAGTGGAGGTGCGAAACCGAGAGGGGTGCATTTTGATGATAAGTTGAAGAGAAAATTCCCGGTACCCCCGAAGAGTAACTGGGCAAATGTTTTCTTTGACGAGCTCGATAAGTACCGGAAAGTCTATCTCGCGACTTTAAACCAAGCGCTTCGTGGGAGGCAACCCACGTTTTTTATTTTGTTCTTTTTTTTTCCTTTTTGCCTTTTATTCTTTTTCTTTCTTTTCTTTTCTTTTCTTTGATATATAAAAAAAAACGAGTGCTCGTGCCGACTTGTTAGAGCCGAGCCGAAAAAAAAAGAGTGAAATCGAGTTTTATTTTTTATTTAGTTTGTAAGTTGAGCTGAGAATTTGGCTAAGTGTTGGATTTTCACTAAGGAAACCAAAGGACTAGGCCTTTCGCCCGCGCATTTGGATTTGCGCCTGGCAAACGGCTCCTCGCGCCGTGACAGGCGTCTCGCGGCCAGCGACTTCAAGCTGGCAGCCCGCGACTTCTTCTCGCCCACGAACGCCCACGAGCCCAGGTTTCAACTACAAATCACTTGCGCGGCGAATCGGCCTTGGCGCCCAGCGAGACTGTACTCGCCCGCGAGCCGGCTCTCGCGCTATGCGAAGCAACACCCTTATGAATAATCGTGTATCTCCTCAACTCGTTTGTCTCGAACTAAAAGGATTCTTTCTCGACGATAGGTGTGGACAACTCGGTTATTAGCCTTATCTTCTCACGGTTTTGAGATAGTTCGGTTGTTATCCTTGCCAAACTCGGTTTGTATGATAAAACTCTCACGAATTCTAAACACGCGGTTTTGCTCTTGCGAACGATTTTTTATTAACTTCAACTCGATAAAATCGAATGAAAATAGGTAGTATTTACAGAGGCTAAGTAGATCTAATCCTAGTCTAAGAAGAATTCCTAATGCATGGAAATAAATAAAGTCCTAAGGGAACTAAATATCTAATAATGAAAGACTTACCAAAACTAATTAGGTACATGCCTTTTATTCAATTTCCTAACCAACTAAGACTCCTAATGATGCTAAGTAAGTCGACCCTTGGTCTTCTAGAATCCTCAAGCGTCTTCTTGCGCCGCACGCCAACCGGAAACCCTAGCCGCGTCACGCGAGTCCTTGTCCTCCGAGGACTTGCGCTCATCCGCCGTCTTGCGCACATCTGCGCCCCACGCGTCGTCCATCTCTCCCCGCGCGTGCCCTCCCTTCACATCTCGCGCGTATTCTCCCTTTGTGCCCAGGGCCTACCTGCGGGTGAACCACACGCCAATTACCTCTCGTCCGCGGCTTTGCCGATCACATCCCTCGCGCCATCCGCCTCTCGCGTGGTCGAACCGCACGCGAGCCTCCCATCGCGAATTACCCACCGCGTCTTCATCTTTAGCCTTGCATCGTGCAGTCTCGCGCGTTCCGTTCCCACACGCCTTGTTACGCGATCCACGCGTATCGCGTGTCTACGCGTTGCACGATTCCCTCGTGCGCAGCCTTCACGAGCCTCCTTTGCACAGCCCTGGCGGTCGTTCCGACCCTTTTCGCGCCTCTTCTCGCAGCTCGAGCTCAAGTCGTCCTCGGGCAGAGGGGTCGATGACCACATCTTCATCATTCCCGCCCTCTTTAAGAATTTCCTTGTCCTCAAGGATTATGAATTTGAGATTCTTCAGCTCGACCGGTTCGGTTCCTTTATCACTCGTGCACAGCTTGATTCGCTTCTTTGCTCGTTTGAACTCCATGGTTCCTTTCTTGAAGTTGGTAGTCACGGGCCCTAACATCTCCAATCATTGGACCCCTAGTACCACATCGGGTCCGGACACCTCTAGCGCATAGAGATCCACCTTCAACTCTTCTCCTTGCACTTGTATCGGCACCTTCTTATATAACATAGAACTTTTAAGCTCCTCGTCATTTGCTACCCTTACTCCAAATGGCACGACCTCGGTCATTGGGACTTCCATCTTGGCGGTGAAGTCCTCGTTGATGAAGTCCTCCCTAGAATCTCAACCTCAAATTTCATCATCTTGGGCCCTCGCTTGGCTTTCACCATGTGCATCATCTCTAATTGGGGATTTAAATATAAGTGCGCCTCTTGATCGTGCTCTTCCTCGGGCTCAAATGTCTTGAGTAGGTAGACTTGCTTCCCCTTGCATCGGTGCCCGGATATGAACGGTTCGTTGCATGAGAAACACAGCCCCTTCTCGCGTTGCTTTTGCATTTCCTCGGCACTGAGACGTCGCATATAGCTCGGTGGTCGTATTGCCTCCGTGTTCTTCTCGCTCTCGGCCTGCGGTGGTGGATCGGGGACCGCGCTTGCGCGTCGTGTCTCCGTGCGTCCGTCTCCGCGGCTCGTCTTGCGGACCGCAGCCAGATAGACTCGTCCATGCGTGCGGACTCCATGGCAGCCCTCATTGATCGTTGCCTGTCCAGTCGGACCTCGGCAGCAAGCTCGGGTTTGAGTCCTCCTGTGAACGCGCCTACGAGTGCACTCTCGGGCCAATCGCGCACGCGACCAGCAAGGCGCTCAAACTCCTTTTGGTAATCACGAAGACTACCACTTTGGTGTATTCGAGAGAGAGCCTCGTCATGGTCGTAGTAGTCACTAGACCCAAAACGTGTGATAAGCTCCTTTTCGAAATCTCTCCAATGTACGCGCATGCCTTTGCCCTTGTAGACGTGCGAGATCCATTGCCACCATATATTTGCCTCTTCATCTAGGTAGTAGGCGGTTATCTTGACTCTCTCGGACTTGGGCACGTCATTGATCTCGAAAAATTGTGTAGCCCGACTTAACCATGCGTCCGGGTCAGTCCCCGTGAACGTGGGCATCACGAGTTTCGGCCTCTCGATCCTTCTCTCCTCGCGTCGGCTTGACGCTCGCGACCTCCTCAATCGTCGATCATGGTCCTCGCGGTCGGACTCGGAACTGCTCGACCTCGCCGTGGTCGACCTCGATCCGCGGCTCCTGCGCGGTTGTCGTGTGATTCGTGCGAGTTGCTCGGCCAAATCCTGCACCATAAACACGAGCTTCGCCATGTTCTCGTTGGTTGTGTGTTGTCCATCACCAATGGACTTCATGCTTTTCTCCAACATCTCGAACCTCTCTCGGTTTGTCATGATCTCTCTTTTTTTTAAAAAACAAAAAACTCTCGAACTAACTCACGCACACAAAGAAATATATATACTTTTGTTTGGGTAAAATATATATAACCTCCCTGTATTATACGAAATCTGCACGTTTTCCCCTGGTATTTTAAAATTTGCGTCAGACCCCCTTGTATTTAACTAACTGTTGCACGATTCCCCCCTCTCTGTCCAACTTGACGGCGCGTGCAATACAAATTGCTCTTATGCGATATTTATTCACTTTTTTCATATTTTTTTATTTTAAAATTAAAATTTACTATTTTGCCCCTTGCTTTTCTAGCCATTATTGGCAAAAATTAATGCTTTGCTGCTCCTAGGATTCGAATCTGGGCCAAAAGCTCCATAGCAAGGCTTCCAAACACTGTGCCACCATCATTTTGTGGAACATATCTAGCCCCACTTTTATTTAGAACAATAACAAAGAAAAAAACTTAATCAAAACAAAAAATAAAATAATTAAAAATGAAGTAACTATAAGGAAATATAATTAAGATAAAATAAAATAAAAATTAAATTGAATAAAACTATGTGTTAAATTTGAAAATAATAAATAAATATATTAATAAATAAATATATTACTAATTAATATAATAATAAACTAATAATTTTATTTAAACAAAAAATAGAAAAATAAAGTAATCACAAACTAAAGTAGTTATAAAAAAATATAATTAAATTAAATTAAAATAAAATAAAAAAAATTAAATGAAATTAAATGTGAAATTTGAAAATAATAAATATATTACTACTTAATAAATAATAAAATGATAATTTCATTTAAATAAATAAAAATATAAATATGAAATAAACTTGAATATATAATTTAAATATACGTTTTTTAATTGAAGTAATATAATATATATAAATAAAAATAAACTAAAATAAATTAATTTTTTTTAAATAATAAAATAAAATGATACTTTTATATATAATATATTATTAAAGCATAAATTTTATATAAAATACTTTGTATTCAATATATATCTATATATATGATTTGTATTTATATACTTTATTTAGTTTTTATATTATTTTATATTTTTTTAAAAGTTTGAAAAATATATAAATTCTATTTTTCAATTAAATTATTATTTTTGAATTTGTAATACATAATTTATGTATTTATTATTTATTCGTTTATTTATTTAAATTCTGGTAAATATATAATAATTAAAAATTCTATTTATAATTCAAAAAACTATTAATTAAAATATCAAGTATCATTTGTTATGAGCTTTAAATTATATAAATAAGTTTTGGTTATTTTATTTATTTAAATCTGAATAAATATAAAATTTTCTAAAATTAATAATCTTACTTATAATTTAGAATCTCTTTATTGAATTATTATATTATTTATAATTTGGAATATATTTACTTAATTATTGTATCATTTATAATATAGAATTTATTTACTGAATCATTATATTATGTATAATTTAAAATCAATTTATTTGCTCATTATATTATTTATAATTTATAATATAATTTATTTTTTAATTTGATATATATTTAATGAATCGTTTTATTATTTATAATATAGAATAATATTTATGCAATCATTATATTATTATAATTTAGAATATATTTATTTATTATATTATTTTAGTCAGACATTATATATATATATATATATATATAATAAAGATGGAATGGTAAATTCGACAAAAAGGAAACGCCGTCAGCACTAAAGTGACGGCATTAACATCAAATGGCGAATATGCATGCTGATATTAAATACAAGGGGGTTTGACGCAATTTTTGAAATATCGGGGGAAAACGCGCAGATTTCATATAATACATGGGGATTTGGTGCAATAAACCCTTTTTTTATTATAACTCTCGACTAAACCTCACGGAAAGAAAAAATTTGAAAAGAATAGATAGGAAAAGTTAAACAAGATATACGATTGATCACTCTCAATGAAAGCACCAATGATGAATAATCGTGTATCTCCTCAACTCGTTTGTCTCGAACTAACCTTTGCCAAGGCTTCTTTCTCGACGATAGGTGTGGACGACTCGGTTATTAGCCTTATCTTCTCATGGTTTTGAGATGGTTCGGGTCTTAGCCTTGCCAAACTCGGTTTGTATGATAAAACTCTCACGAATTCTGAACACACGGTTTGCTCTTGCGGACGATTTTTTATTAACTTTCAACTTGATAAAATCGAATGACAATAGGTAGTATCTATAGAGGCTAAGTAGATCTAATCCTAGTTTAAGAATAATTCCTAATGCATGAAAATAAATAAAGTCTTAATGCAACTAATATCTAATAATGAAAGACTTACCAAAACTAATTAGGCACATGCCTTTTATTCAATTACTAACCAACTAAGACTCATAATGATGCTAAGTAAATCGGCCCTTGGTCTTCTAGAATCCTCACGCGTCTTCTTGCGCCGCACGTCAACCGAAAACCCTAGCCGCATCACGCTAGTCCTTGTCCTCCGAGGACTTGAGCTCTTCCGCCGTCTGCGCCCCACGCGTCGTCCATCGCTCCCCGCACGTGCCCGCCCTTCACATCTCACGCGTATTCGTCCTTTGCGCCCCACGGCTGCCCGCGGGTGAATCACACGCTAACCACCTTACATCCCTCGCGTCATCCGCCTCTCGCATGGTCGAACCGCACGCGAGCCGCCAGTCACGAATTACCCACCGCATCTTCATCGTCAGCCTTGCGTCGTGCAGTCTCGCGCGTGTTGTTCCTCTTGCGACCTTGCCTCACGCGTTCCATTCTCGCGCGCCTTGTTACGCGATCCATGCATATCGGGTGTCTACGCATTGCACGATTCCCTCGTGCGCAGCCTTCACGAGCCTCCTTTGCACAACCCCGACGATCGTTCCAACCCTTTGCACGCCTTTTCTCGTGGCCCGAGCTCGAGTCGTCCTCGGGCTCAGAGGGGTCGATGACCACATTTTCATCACACCCGCGGCCCGCGAGTTCCGTTCTGCCAGCGATACCACGCAAGCCCCCAACTTCAGCTCTTCCCTGTTCGCGCGCCCAACGCCAACTCGCGCCCAGCGAGATCCAGTTCGCTAGCCAGACCTCTCTCGCGCCTAGCGCCCAGCGACCGCGCGCTCGTGCCCCGCGACATTCCCTTCGCCAGCGAGACGCGCGTTCCATCCCAATTTAAGCTCCAGGACGTTCGCGAGCTGAATCCACTTCCACGCCCTGCCAACGTCTGTTCGCCAGCCAACCCGACTCGCGCCCAGCGAGCCTCAGCTCGTGCGCCAAAGCCTACTCGTGCCCACGACGACCCATGACCCCAGCCAGCCTGTCTTCTTCCTCACGCCACTAGTGCCGCCGCCTGCCACCCCGCGCCGCCGCGCACCGCCTATTCCGACCAACCTCCTCTGATCATGGAATTTTTCACATCAACGCGAAGCTCTCCTCGACACCGACGACATATCCGACCATCAAGAAAAAATTTCGGCGAGAAGGCTTCTGATTTTCCAGCCAAAGCTCGTATCTACATTTCTCTTCAACCTTCAAATCCAAATTGACGGTGACTCACTTGGAGTTATGGAAATCCGGAAGCACTCCCGGACTCCTCTCGCCGAGGCGCACCTTTTTCCAGCCACAGTCGCCAGATCCAGCGAACTTTTCTGACGACCATTTTTTCCGGCGATTGAGCACCCACCTAGCTCCCGATTAGTTCTTTTCGAGCTTTTCATGTTCCTTACCATCACTTCTTCATGTTTGGTACATTTTTCGGTGACCGGAGCTCTACCCTTCATCTATTTCTCTTTACGACCTCCGGCACCCATTTTCTCTGCATTATCCAAGGTACATCGGCTTCACCTATATTTGCATTTCAATTTTTATCGAGTCTTGATCACTACTCTTGTCGGAGTAGTCATGGTGGGTGATTGGAGTTGGACTTGTGCATGATAGGCACGTCTTGTCGGGCGTGCCAATTTTTGTGTTGTTGTTCTCGGATTTTAGAGTTTGTAGATTACTACATACGGCAAGTGCCGGTAATTGATTCGCGTTGCACCAAAAAGGAATTGATTGTGTCGTTATGGCGAGTATCATTGAGGGCCTCGAGGCCCAATTTTTGAGCTTTCATGCTTACGTCCGTCTTCGTCGAGTTTGTGGATTCATGGCTACTATCCCTCCGAGATGCATACATGCGGTCTTTATTCATGAGTTCAATGTACAATGGTTTGAATGGTTTCATTTTTAGCTTGAGGGCCTTCGTCTAATCTTCTCTATTCCCACCGGACGAACACCACTAGACACACGGTGGTGCACCATCGTGTTGAGTACGCATTTTCTTTTCCTTATTTTCTTTCTCTCTGAGTTGTTTCTTGTGTGTTTTTGTGTTCTTTTTATTTTTGTATGTTCGTTTATTTTGTTCCATATCGTTTATCGCATGAGATTGTGTGATTATGTGCTCAGTCCTATGCTTTTTTTTTGTCAAGCAATGAGGACATTGCTTTGTTTTAAGTGTGGGGGAGAGATTTCGTGATTATGCATGTTTAGGCAATATCTCTTTCATTTTTTGTGCTTTATTTTTCGTATTTTTTGTGTCGTGGACCGGGTTTTGCTTTGATTCTTGTTTGTTTTTTGTTTCAATTCCCCTTCATGATTCTTGATGTGAGTCCAAGGGCCCAAAATGGTTAAGTGGTGAGTTAAGTATGTTGATTGGCGTCATTGTTAATTTTCGTGCTTTACGAACTTGATGATTTGGATGATACCCTTGAATTGAATCATAATTTGTTAACGTAGGAACCCGCATGTGAATTCACGGAATTGTTTTGTCTCTTGATTGTTCTCGATTGATTGACTTGAAATATGCTTACCTTATGCTTGATTATCATTGTAAATGTGTTATGCTATTCATTCGTAGTGCATCTCGATCCATTATGTGTTTATATGATTACACTCATGATGTACTCTTGTGCCTCTCCATTCAAAAAAAAAAAATTGGGAATAAAATGTGAGTTCGCGAGGACGTACGGATTAGGCTCTTCTTATCACGAGCCACCTCGTGGAATGGGATAATAAGCCCGGGAAACTGGTCTAAGGAACTCGAGGAGATCCCTCGAGGTTAAACCTAGATAAGCATTGTCTAGAAAATCTCGTTTGGGAAAAGAAGCTCACATAAAAAAATAATAAAAAAATGGAAGCAAAAGCAAACAAACAAAAGAATGAGAATTGGCTTATTGGTTCGTGTGTATCGTATCTTACATGTTTAGTAGCCGCATTTAGAGTTTTGCACGTGTATGTAGAAAAATGAAGCTTAAATCGAGAAAATCATGTGTAGGATGACTTGGGATAGGTTTTTGTTTTGTATGGATTCATTTTGTGGGGAACATGTTTTTGAATTTGAGTTTGATTCTATGGATTATCGGATGAAAACGAGAGTCTCATTTTCGCATGATTGTTAACCTTGGACCATTCGATGTTTCTTTCGAACTACTTACTATTTTGTTTGCTTGAGGACAAGCAAAAGGCTAAGTGTGGGGGAGTTGTTTATTGTGTTTTCGTGCTTTTTTTCATGTGTTTTTTGTGCCTTAGGTGAGTCGTTTTTAGGTTCATTTTAGTGTCAAATGGTCCATTTTGTCGTGTTTTAGGTGTTTTCATTCTCGTATGTTTATTTGTATTTTTGTCGTATTTTCTTGCGTATTTTTGGTGTTATTTAGGTCCACATCGCAATTTTGGGAATATGTGTCGTTCGTGCTATTTTCGAGCCACTTGACCGAACCAACATCGAGCCACCTGAGCCACTTATTCGAGCCGCGAGTCTAACCTTAAGACGGCCCGGCCACATCCTTGCACTCGCCGCGAGATGGCTTTAGGGACCGGCGAGAAGGCCGAGCTGCACAAGTCCGCGCCTAAACACTCGCTGCCAACACGGTTCCGCGACCTGCCAGATGAGAGGCGTCCGCATTGTCCTAGCGAAGACCATCCGCGCTCGTCCATACTCGCAGCGAAAGAAGATCGGCGGCCTGCGATGCAGCTCGCGCACGACCCCCAGGCATGGCACTTGCTGCGAACGATGTTTCACGCCGCGCCAAGCGCAATCCCAAGGCGGCCAAGGCACGAACTCTCAGCGAACATCTTTTGGCGGCCTGCGAACGTGCATTTTCAGTTGTTTTTCATGAACAAACTCGCTGCGAAGTTGATTTCGAGACCTGCGAGCTGCGACATCAAATGGTTTTCTTATGGAGTGCACCTAGTGCGTGTTTTTAGATTGCACTATAAATACATTTTGGTCCTTTGTATTTGAACTATCTAGATTTCATTTGCCACTTTTCCTCTTTAAGAATTTCTCCCTTCTTTTTAGTTTTCTCTGTATTTTCTCCCTTGGAGCTTTACGTCGTCATTTTTCGGCGACTTTCTGGCGATCTCGTTTTTTGTCCAAGTTTCGAACTTTTGAATCTGATGTTTATCTAGCATGCAATAGAAGGTTGGGTATTTACTTTTATAGTTCATTACTTCGATTTTTGCCTCGTTTTTACTTATGATGATTATCAAGGTGAATGTGAATGTTTGTTGGATGATGGATGGGAAGTTTGGACTTGATAATTTTTATTGCTTGCTTTAGTAGGGATTAATTACTTGCCTATCTAGATTAAAGGCTAAGACTCTATTTAGAGCTTAATTACTTAGGTTAGAAGGTTAGGGTTAGTGACCTAGTGCTTAGAGCTTGCAAATTTCTCTTCGTTGATTTCGTTTGGTTTCGATGGTATAGAGACTCTGATAGTGTTAATTGCTATATTCTCTCGTTTGCTTGTTGCTTTCAATTCCTAGTGCAATTAGTGTTAATTCGTCACCAATCCAATTGATTAGCATGTTTATCTTTTATTTTCTCGTTTGTGAGATTTAGACAATTGAGTAGTGAACAAAGCTCCGAACCATCTTCCTTTGAGAACTACTCGAGGTTGGGTAGCTCGGTTACCATCTACCCACAAAATACTACAAAACGATGACCCGAGTCCGGGTAGCTCAGTTACCATCTACTCATAAATTACTACTCAACAACAATATAATCGCAGCATGAATATAAATCACAACATCTACCTCCTACAGTGCCCTACGTCATGTGTACACACTTTTACTGTCGGAAACACCATCGACGGGAGTCAAACCGTCGGCAACAACCATCGACGGGAAACACTCTCATTAGGCAAAAATAGGAGAATCGTCGACAACATCCATCGACAGGAGAACCCTCTCATAGATCAATGGTTCACACACATACATTGATTATAGAATCTATAAATTATAAGGAATAAAATCATAGTAAATTAAGAACACCCACCTCAGTTCGGAAATGAGAATATGCAAAAGTTGTTGTAGGTTCGTAGGCTCGACTCCTTAGAATCCTACATTTAAGAAAGATAATTTTTCATAAATAAATTAACTCGATTACTCGCTCGGAAATTTATTGCAATTTCTCACTTAATAAAAAATTAATGATTAAGGAGTATATAAAATTTTTAGTGGAACTTGATACTCTCGTTGTAAGGAAAAAGGCTCATAAAATATTTTAAAAATGTTAAAATTTCAGTTCGAGAAGGGTTCAAGGGTTCGCGCGGACTGGTGTCGGCTCAGTCTGACCGCTGGCTGCGGCTGTTGGTGGTTCGCCTGGGCGCTGCTGGGCTACTGCTGGCGCTGAGGCGCGCACACGGGTCGGCAGGTGCATCCAACATAAAGAAAAAAAAAATTAAACGAACTAGAACACTCTCTACTATCTAACACCTAAACAAAAACATTGAGTCGAAATTATTAGATGCCTTCACAATGGTCATCATATAGTAAACTTCATGCCTTCAATGCCATGACCAATATGATGGAAATAGGCGACCCAGAATTACAAATTCGCTCCTTCATATACACCGCTGACCTAACAAGGAGTTTATTTAAATATGTACACTCTCATTAGTAAAATTAGCTTTAATAAAGGTAACAAATTTATCAACAATGCACTTACGTGTGAATACTTACATTAGATTTTCTCAAAGCGTTACGAACACAATGGTTCAAATTTGTCCTAATAAACTACTATAACACCCCAACCAAGGAGAAAACTAAAAAAGAAGTCGGTAGATAAGTATTTGTAACCATAAAAGGCAACTAAATATTTATTTTATTATGGTTTCTGGCCGAACCACAACATTCAGGATACAACAGAACGGATGCCGGTTATATTGACGGACCAATCACATTACTAATTTTCTGGCATCTACTTTACCATTAAGAAACACATAACCACAAGGAGCACACTAATACTATTCCTTAATTAGATGACCAAATTCAAATACAAGTAATGCCAAGCAATCGGTAGCTGCAAAAGCAAGCCCTTTGGGATTCTGAGGTTTCCGAGTTGAGTTTCCTCCTCCACCACTCGGGAGAGCTCCATCACAGGTGGATATAGACGCAAAACCTCAAGCAGTATCATGTTTAGCTATACAAACAAAATAAGTAATAATGATGATACAAATAATAAAGATTATGAACAAAAAAACAAATAAAAATTGATTACTCACAATTTTGAGCTCGTTCAAATGATGGGTGAGGGTCTTGTTGTGGCCCAGTTGTGGTGAATGGCAAGTGTGATCATGGTCCAGGTTAGGAGATTAGAGGTCGTGTCGAAGCCTGCAAAGTAGAACAACTTGATCTGTGCAATGGCCTCCTCCATTATCTTCTTGCGCTTGCTGTTGCTTCCTCTCCAGTTCGTACAGGTCGGACCCCTCATTGGACCCACCTGATGAAGACCTTCTGTCCCTCAGCCGCTGCTCGATCATTTGAGTAAACGATCGACGAACTTCCTTTTCCATTTTCTTGGCTCTCCTTTTACTTTCAGAGGGGAAGTACCTGTTGATGGAGTTGTGTTTATATTTTTAAATAACGTTTATATACAATAAACCTCCGGGCCGTCTTTTCTCCTTCTGTTTTTCTCTCCATTTTCTAGCTTCATGTCTCCCCCCGACATCTTCACCGGCCTCGCCGGCAGCTGCCACGGCCAACCTCTCCTTGCCGGATTTGGCCGATTTCTTTGCTCAACCAGATTTCGCACGCGCTTTGCATAACTTCTTGATAGGTAGATCTACCTTGTTGGAAGAAGGGGAAATCCCCGCCATAGCCCCCCTCAGCGACCAAGGCCGACCCCGGCTCGCTCACCGCCGGCAAGGACCTGTCGTCATCTTCCCGTCAAATTGGGAGTTCGTCTAGGAAGCTTGCCCCGACCTCAGCCACTTTGAACATTGCTCCGACCTCTCCCAGCCTCACCGTCGCCGACATTGGACCTCCTCCGGCGCCTCTGTCTCAGCCGGAAAACCTTCTGTTTGGCTTCCTGCTAGTGGCGTGTTCAGACCTCTACCTGACGGTCAACTCAAGGACCAACCCAAAACACTAAGTTAGCGGCGAACCATTAAACCCTATCCCTCAGCTCAAAATTGACGTGGCACCCTGCCATTTGGACAGCCCATTAAACAATAACCGAGTTGGGCCACTCCCCAGGCCTAAATGAGTACCCTCCCTTAACCAACATAATATTAGGCCCTCACCCAAACACTACTCCAAGCCCAACTCACCCAAACACTACCACACAACCCAATCTGAACCCGTCTCTCACCCCTCCCTCCCATCTGCAGCGACCCCGCCGACTATCTCAATTTGCCAGCGCCCATCGCCACTGTTCCGGCGCCTGCCGGCGAAATCCTCACCGTAACTGGAGCCGGCCACCCCCAGGTCTCCGGAATCCTCCATTCGCAAGCCGGAATTCTTGGCCGAGGCCCTACCTTGCCTGCGGGCCCCTCGTTACCGGCGGTCGTCAAGACGGTTCAACTCCCCATTGCTCCGACGACAGGACAGCCCCTAATGAGAAACGTTTTGGCCCCCTCCATTCCGACTACCTCGACGGCACCTCCGGCCTTGCCCCCGCCTGCCCCGATCATTCCGGGATGTGATTTCCGGCAATCCCGTCGGCAAGTCGGGACACCAGGGACTATAGCTTGAGTCTTTCTGGGACAAACAACTGGGAACTATCACACGATCCGAGGCAGGAAGGCTTACGGTTAGTATCCCTGCGCCCGTTGTTTCTTCGTTAGTTGGATCGTTTGATAATGCACTTATTTTGAAGTTCTCCTTCTCTGTCCCCTCTCTCCGAGACTTATCTATTGGATTAGGCAAGATGGGTTTTAAGGGTAGACTCACCCCTAAGTTCCTAAATTTCAACCATTATCGTGTGTTCTTTGAGTCGAGAGAGGATTATGACGCGGTTTGGATCAAGACGTATGTGAACGTCTGTGGGTGCTCTGGACGAGTGTTCAAGTACACCCCCGACTTCTCCACATCGACTGAGTCACCCATTGTCCCAGGTGTTGTCTCCCAGGCCTTATGCCTCATCTCTTTGACCCCACTATGCTCTCTTCGATTGCCAGCTGTATTGGCAAGCTGATCCAGGTTGATGCCTCCACGGCCAACCGCTCGAGGTTATCCGTCGCATAGGTGTGCGTCGAGATAGACCTCTGTGGTGAGCTCATCGAGGAGATCGAGCTCAACTAGGGAGGAAGAATCACTGTCCAAAATGTGGTTTATGAGAGAGTTCCACCTTTTTGTACGTTCTGTGACCATGTGGGTCACGCTGCATCGGACTGCTACACCAAGGGCAACAAGCTCCGGCCGTCACTTTCCCCACGCTGCCGCGTGGCTAGACCGAGCCCCTCATCTGCTCAGGGGACCCAAAGGGGAAGGGTAAGGCCCCTGCCCGTGCGCCTGAGTCCCTGAAGGGACAAAAGGACAAGGGTAAAGCTGCCATTAAGGCCCCACACCATGTCGGGAAGGCTCCACAGCCTAACTGTCCTAAGGTAGTTGCTATGGACGGGCCAAATTTGGAGCCACGGGGTTGTTCCCTCACCAGTCCCTCTAGAGAGCCCCCGTGGCCATTCACTCCCTCTTCTCTGTCCTCGCGTCAGAGACGGAGGATGAGCCTGCTTCCACCTTCAATCCCCCAGTCAACACGAACAGTTCTCCCTTTGATGACCTTTTGGATGTCGAGACAGCCCCCAGTTAACACATATGACCAAAATAATATATTCTTTAAAAATCTTATGAACAAAAAATCTATGTGGTAGTATAGTTGACTCGACAATATTGTTAATTAATTTATAAAATATGAATAATTGATTATAATTGTTTATTGTGTTTTTGTGCTTATTTTCGTGTGTTTTATGTGCTTGAGTTTAGTATTTTTAGGTCCGTTTTAGTGTCAACCGGTCCATTTTTTCATGTTTCGTGCATTTTTATTCTCGTATAGTATTTTTGTGGTTCGGCGTACTTTTGTTGTATTTTTGCTGTTGTGTAGCTCCACAATAGTTGAGTTTGGGAAGACGAGCCATTTCTGAGATATTTTCGAGCCGTCCTATGTCCGAGCCACACGAACCATTTCCGAGCATATATATTAAGTGCGCTGTGATATCGAGTTGAGCATTCCATGATGAAGAGAGAAAGATTTGAGGAGCGTGGGTCAAAGTTTCGAGTCAATCGGAGAAGCGTGCGAGAAATTAGAGCGAATCAAGTATCAAGTCTGCCCGCGAATTTTAGGATTCGAGCCCGCGAAATACCCTTAGCCCGCGAGTCGCCCAGTGCCCGCGAGTTTTCGCCTTCGCACCCACGAAATCCAGCTGCGTTGCGAGTTTCATGATCAAGTGCTACCTTGCCCGCGAGTTCTTTCCCTTCGCGCCCGCGAATCTGCCCGCGAGCTCGCGAGTACCCTTTCCCAGCGCGCCCCGCGTGCGCGAACTTCACGGCGAGGTCGCGAGTGCCGCTCCCAGCGCACCCCGCGCGCGCGAATTCTTCCGCGAGGTCGAGAGTGCCACATTTCCTCGTGCCGCGCCCGTGCCTCCCCGCGCCCGCATCAGTGCCACTCGTGCCCGCGACCAGCGAAAATACCCGCGACCTCGAGAGTGTTTTACTTAATGTGCGTGTTTTTAGTGTGTGTTTGTGGTGTAGCTATATATAGACATTGTGCTTTGTATTTTTGGAACAACCCTCATTTCCCAACTTTTAAGTTGAGAAATCCTCTCCATTTTCTTTCTTCTCTCTCCTCTTTTTCTTTTTATGCTTTGGTTGGGAGGTTCATGACTATTTTTCCGGCGAAATTCCGGCAAATTTATTTTCATTCAAGTTTCGAGCTTTATTCACTATTTTCGTCCGAGCATGCTATGGGAGAGTAGGTACCTTGCTTAGGCCCCACTACTTCGACTTTGCCTTTCGAATTGTGTGTTTATGCTCGTTTCTTGGTTTTTCTTTATTTTTATTGCTTGCTTTTGTGTGTTAGGAATCAATACGTGCTTATCTAGTATAAAGGTCTCGACTTTGTTTAAAGCGTGATGATTTAGTGTAGAAAGCTCGTGTTAGATTACCTAGGATCACTATGCTCGCATGTTTTCTCTTGTTTTCTTTTATTTTCTTGAGTTATGGAGATTCCGTACAACCAATGCTTTGACAATTCCTTCGATTCTTGCAGTTTAATCATTTGCTCTAGATTTTTAGTGTAATTTCGTGCAAATCACCCACAATCAAGCGAGTAGAATGTTTAGGACCTTCTTTTTGGTTATGTGACTTTGACGACTAGGTAGTAAACGAAGCTCCGAACAGCCTTCCTTTGAGAACGACCCGAGTCGGGTAGCTCGGTTACCACATGCCCAAAAATACTACCAAACAATAATATTAAAGAGAAAACTGTAATTGTATATAATATAACATTAAGATATACAAATAATTGATATATTAACACATATGACCGAAAAAGTTCTATACATAATATTATGAATTTTTAAGCAAATACAAACTTTAAAAACATATGAAAGAACAATATAAAATAAAAAAAATAATATTAAATCTGAAAAATGATATTAAAAATTACTAAGTTGTAATACGTACTTATAAATATTAAAAAATAATAAATAAATATGTTATAATTAATAAAAGTAAACATAAACCTTTTCAATGTAAACGAGCAGGGTTGTTAAATGCTTGTTAATTTTTGTACTTATTAACTCTATATGTAACTTTTAGGTGATATACAATAATTATTTTTACCTTTATCCATGTAGGTTAGGAAAAAAAAAACACTTGATTATTCTAATTTTAAATTACTATTTATTTGCTATTAGCTTTTTACATATAATATATATATATATATATCATATTAAATATATAAATAATAATTATTTTAATTATTTAACATTTAATATGTAATAAATGTAACTCAATTGGGAATTTATTAGGTAATCTTGAGATAAAATATTGAGTTACTTAAAAAAATTATATAAATTAAAAAGTTCATGTGTTTAATGTATGTTATTTGAAAAATTGTAAATACAGTTACTTAATAACTACTACCTAAAATATAATGTTTAAGAAGGAATACAAAAAAAATTGGTATATTGCAATAGAAAATGCATCTATAAGATATTCTAAAGAAAATTCCAACGGATATTTCATTGGTAAAGCTTTTATTGGAAAATTTCATTAACTATTCCAACAGAGAACAAATTAAATTACATTGAAAATTTTGTGAATTAAATCATTCCAATTACTATAATTTATTATTGTTTGAATCTCTGTTGAATTTTTTTACGGATCGTATTTCAACCGTTGAAAAAACTGTCATTGAAATTATAAAAAAATTAATAGAAGTTCCATTGGAAAACTAATTGCAGTGGCGGATCCAAAATAATTTTATATTGGGCACTATATAGTTAATAGAAAAAGTATACCATCAAAATAACATAATGTCATTACAATTTATAAATTATACTTTACATAATTTGTCATGTTTCTAACTTGTAATACATTCTAACACATCAGTACAGTCACAATAAGTTAAAAAGTATTTAATAAAAAAAATGACGATTTTTCTCAATTCAACATAAGAAAATCATTGAAAGTAATATTTTTTTAAAAAAAATTATAAACAAAAAATCTATGTTGTAGTATAGCTGACTCGGCAATATAATTTATTAATTTATAAATTATGAATATATAACTAGAATTCCCCTTGCATTAGTTATAAAAGACATAAAAAATATATTTTGAAGATATAGAAAAAAATATGTTGCAAAAGAGAGATTTGAAATTGTCATCAAGATTGAAATAATATAATTAGAGGATAAAATTATAATTTTGAGATATATTATATTTTCTTTAGTTGTGATGCCGCGTTTATGTTATAACATTAATAAAGTTATGAGTTGAATTAAATTATAATTGGTTGAGTTGTGAATTAATTGATTATGTATCTTTCTTTCTTTCAATTTCATTTTTAAAATAGGAGACATGATAAAAATTATGAAAAAATGTTCCCACAAATTTTTATTAGATTCCTTACGCTATATGCTTTAGGATGGAGGGTTGTGTCGGATCTATAAAATAAACATAGATCTGCTCATGATTCCAATAAAATATTTTTGCTAGAATTAGATTCTTGTGGCATATTTTTCATACATAGATCCGAAAATTCATACTAAGAAAAAACAAAAAATGGATGTAAATATACAACTATCACCAATATTAACTATGTGAATTAAAAGGAAAAATAAACGAGTTGTATGTGAAATTTTATTCAACTAACACATAAATTTAATGAGTATGAAAATGAGTTAGTTGCTTAATATTTTTCTCAAACATTGGGAAAAATTTCTAAACCTTTTAATCTAATAATCAGTATAAAAGTATATTTTTTTATTAAATATATTATTATTATAAATATATAAATAAGTAATATTAAATTTTATTTTATCTTATGTGATTATATTAGTTGTTGTCTAATAAATAAGATATTTTGATAACAACGTCATTATATGAAACACCTACAAAAAATGATGCAATACATATAAATGTGCTAGAATTCGTTTAATAAATAAAGTATTATTTATCAATAGAAATAAAAACTAATAAAATAATAGTAATGGAATTGAAAAAAGAAAACGTCTGAATTTTCTTAGACAAATATGAATACCAATATTTAGAAACAAAAAATCTTTTAAAAATAATACTTTATTTGTTGCTAGCGTTTAAATATATGGATTCTATAAGAAATTGGATCTAATAAATAATGATCCTATATTATCAATTTTTAATTTTAAATAATTAAAAATTTAAAACTTTATAATACGTAATGTAGATTTTAATAATGATTTCGTAATAATAACGTTCAAATATGACTAAGAGTCATAAAATAGAATTTTAATTCTTCTCATCTCAAATATTTTAACAAATGATATGTTTCTTTATGGTGACTCATTATTTTGTTTTGTTTGATTTTGTCATTGGTGAAGAATCAAGAAAGGAACTTTATCTCGAGTTTTTTTGAGTATTATGTATGATGCATAAAGTTGGACGATAAAAACATTAAAAAGTTATTGGACACATAAATATTACAAATCCAAACGAATGTGAAAAGATATGAAGATAAATAATTCTAAAATCATTGCAAGAACTAGATGGTCAATGATTTGCAAATAATAAATTATATAGTTCGTCTATCTTCCAAATAAATGACATTGAAAATGAAACGTTGGAGCCTGATCAAAACATTTTTGAATGTTTGAATGAAGTTGACACTTCTTATAGGAATATTTATAAATTCATTGGTGTATTGTGCTTGAACATATGTGCAATTATTTTATAGTATGAACTTTTAGTTAATGTGTGATGATTTAAAAAAAAAAAAACCTCGGGAAAAGTACATGTAATAGATATTTTGAATAGTCAACTTTTATTTAAAGATGAAATTCATTCCCTTCCGTAGGGAGATACATCCATGGGGTAGGTATCAATAATTTGTCGATATATATAGAGAGAGTAATTTAATAGTTTATACAATGATAAAAAATAATCAACAATTTTAATGACACGATTTATTATTTTGCAGATATATTCATGCATGGTTAATAGAAATATAAAGATAATACAACCATGAAGTTTCACTATATGTTTGGTTAGATTATTTCTTAAGTGTTTGAATAAAGTAGACGTTTTGCCAAATGAATTAAGATGAATTTTGCAATACTATTGAATCAAAAATGTTTCTTATGAGGACGTCAAAACCAAAATGAAAGAGAACGCTATCGAATCATCTTACATAAACAAATAAAAGAACTAATGCATGTATAATATATATTAGTCATTATTTAGTTATTAGTGTTTTTGTTGGGGTTGTAATATGTTATTTAATTATTTTTATATTAGGACATCGTTAAGTTATTTTAGAAAAAATAATTTGTTTCTATATTTTGTTTCATTAATTTGTTCTACATTTTGTTTCATTCTTGCAAGGATATATTTAATAAATTTATTTATTTTACAAAACTTAATCGACAAAAAACGAATACATTATGAGCTCATTTGTTCTATGTTTTATTTTATTTTTGCAACGATATTTTTAATAAATTAATTAATTTATTTTACTAAACTTAATTGGGAAAAAACATTCGTCATCACGTGCATCGCACGTGCACTTTACTAGTAGACAAAATAGAAGGAGACTAAAATTGATGCTCGGCCCAAATGATATGCTTGTCTTGTTATAACAAAAACCAAAAGATTGTTTGATTCTGACCCTAAATATATATAAGATCATTGGACATGAACATATAACGTAAGATAAATGATATGTGTGTCTTTTTAAATGACAACAATGATAAAAACTTATGTGTTTTTTGTATGATCATTTGACATGGACATTTGACCTAAAATAAATGATATGTGTGTCTTGTTATAACAAACATCAAAAGCTTATTTTATTTTGCCCATAAATAAAAAATCTTTTCACAAGGACATATAACTGATAGTGCGACTTGTTATAACAAAATCGATACTTACTGAATTTTACATGATTTTTTACCAGCAATATTTCACATAGACTAAGTATTTTGTACTTATTTTTTTAGGGTTTCGTCACCTATCACAAAATTCCACACTACAACATATTAAGGGTCCTATAGTTATCTCATTCTTACAAAAAATAAAAGTTCATGACAAATGATTTTATATTTTAGACTTTTAGTCATCTCATTTTATTTTTAAAAAAAATGAGCTAAATGGAAAGAATCATTTAAATAGTCTTGAGTTATCTTATCCCTACAAAAAGTAAATAAAAAGAATCACTATATGGGGCAAAGCATATGGAGAGCCCTCAACCAAACGCAAATATAAATTAGACAAAAAATTTTAAGAATGTTGAAATTTGTGATAGTTCCAGTGTTGAGCAATTCATCAACTGGGCTTGGGTGAGGCCGAAGAGGATCGAGAGGCTATTCAGAAAACAGGGCATGAAAGGCACTACATACAAGCCTTTGTTAGCGGACATGAAAGAAGTTGATGAACTCTACAAGAAAGCTTTCGCCAAACCCATCGACTTTGCTGATGATATCGTGCCTTGTCTCATGCCCAACATTCTCGACACCTTTAGGCCGTGTTTGGATACAAATAAACTAAATTTTTACTGATTTTTATGCTTAACCATGTTTGATTATAAAAGAGATAGGGAGTTGGTGTTATATAAGTTGAGGCAATAGTGAGTTGGTGTTATATATTCATTTTGATTGGGTTTGCCTAGTCCTAATTGTTTTTTATGTCTTGTCTTATTTCTCTCTTATATAGGTGATTTTTTTTAATTATTTATTTTGATGGATTTCATTTGTGCGAGTGTACACCCATATGTACTATATTATGCACATATATATAGCATTACACTATTACCAACATTTGTTACTTCAATTTTAATTTATAAGGACTCTGCATTTTATTTAATTTTGCCTCCACACCCCGTGTCATGTGTTGGAGTACGTATATTTTACTTAGGTTTATGCTTGAGTGATTGTTAAGTATATAAATAATAATTCAAATCATTGATGAAACAATTAATAAAACGCCAATCACATAAATCATTCGAACCCAAAATTTGTCAGATAAAAAAACTATTTACAGAATAATAACTAGTGGACAGTGGTTAAAATGTATGGTAAATAGGCAGGCTATAGTGATATTATTGGATTAATCTTAATACTATATATATTTGATAATATCTTGATGTAGGGAATTTTTCGTTCAACTGGATGGGGCCTAGACCACGTGTTTACTATATATACTTGATTATTCAAGTACGAAAATTTAAATGTATAGTTTGTATTGTGCTTCATTTTGGCTACTTGGTATGTATTTTTTTTTCTTTTTTTTTTTTGTAAGTTCTTAAGTTTATAGAAACAAATATTTATTTGTTCCTCTTGAAGATGTAATAGTTTGGTTGAATCAAATAGATTAGTAAATTAAATATTTCAGCATCATTTTATTACGTGACTTTCATTTGAGTTGGATCACAAAATTATTGAAATAATTTTATTGCTTTAATCACATTTGGAACAAATATATATGACTCCAAATGTCTATAGAACCCAAGAACTGCAACAATTTTATGTTTCAATTAACCTGATCAATAGGCACAACAATATTGGCACAACATGGATTGTAGTTTATTAGTAAAAATCATGGAACCATTGGACAAGAAATAGGCACGACAAAAATCGTGTCTATTACTTTTACATTTATAGCAACGACTTAAGTGTGCCAATAGATTTATAGACACACGTCAATTGGCACGACTTTTTTGCAACGACATTTCATTTTAATGGTTATAGGCACAATATTCAGTTGTTCCTACTAAGGATGTTTCCCATGATGCAATCATGTGCGTTAGCATCTCTCTCTCTCTTCTTTAATTCTTCTTTTAGGAGCACAAAATGTTCACAAGATGAAATATTGCCCACACAAGCATTAGCTTATGTAGAAAGAACCAATACAATACCTTCTATGGTCCCACTCTTCTCTAGAAACAGAATCACGGGTCTTTTACTTTTTTATTAGAAACAGAATCACGGGTCTCTTACAATTTTGTATTATTACTTTTATTCAGCAATTGTTGGAGTAAGCTAAAGGCACATGTTGAACATGCGTCATGCATGCATGATATGCACAAATTATTAAGTGTGCACCTAATTTTTGTTGCCCGTTTTTATCGTTTCCTTGAGCTTTATTTTTAATATATCTTTCTTGTGTACAGCTTATCCATATTTGAGACCCCATATTTTACAACAAAACATACAAACTCTGGTATTTTTCAAGAGGACAACATTTACCATTTAGTTTTGCTATTCAATATTTAAAGAAAAAAAAAAATTACTATAAGGATCACTTTATATTGGACTAAATAAGGTGATATATATTCTCAAAATCTTAATACACTAAGAAGTAAGAAGAAGTCATGGATGGCAATTTTTTCCTCAAAAATTGACTGTTTCAAATAAGATAAATTTTCAAAGGATATTAGTAAGCAAAATCTTGGACGCCCCAACACTTTGCCTATGTAAGTTATGGTATAGGTAAATCTTATTCCATTGGAATGAGTATGTAAAATATTTGAGCGTACCTAAACATATTTAAATTATGAGAAGTTATCCAATATTTTAACTTGGCGAAGATGGCTTTGTAGTGTGAGCAAGTACGATAAGTAAATTTTGATATACGTCAGGTAAAATGCAAGAACCAATTAATATTTTCACTACAAGAAAATTGTTATATTCCAACGGAATGAAAATCCTATGGTAATATATATTCCAATGGAAATTCAAACGAATATTCCAATGGTATAGCTTCCATTGGAATCATTCCAACGAAAATATTCCGTTGGAATGTATTTTTCATTGGAATTTTAGATGGAATTTGTTGATTCCAACGGCTATATTTCCAATGGCTTTTTACTGTAGGAATTTCTGTTAGAATTTTTATTTTCACAACCGTTGGAATCGTTAAAATCCAACGGAAATTTCAATGGAAAACTCACCCAACGGAATATTTTTGTTGAAATTTCCGTTGGAATAATTCCAACGGAAATAATAGCATTGAAATATCCATTGGAATTGCCGTTGAAATTCTGTTGGAGTATATTTCCGTTGGAACTTCATCATTTTCTTGTAGTGTTTGACCTAGATAGGAATATTTTACTCAACTGAATTACTTTAGTATGTAAAGATATTTCATAATTTACTTGGCCGAAATTTATGTTATTAGTATGTTTTGAGAATTCCATCAGTGATCGTATATGATTGGTAAGTTATTATAAGGAAGAAATGATGCAGAATTAGAATTTATGAATGAAAGATCAAACATGCACTATGTTGTAATTTTTGGAATGTAATCAAATGATAATATTTTATTAATTTTAAAAAAAAAATAAAGAAAATATTATTAATGTAGGGTGGCTTAAATACATAAAATTGTCCTTATAACTATTGAGAAATACTGATATTTAGACCTATACAAAGCTAAACCCTAGGGTTACCAAACAGATCAACGGTCATCGAATGAGCAATGGTCATAAATCAATTACGTACAAGGAATCTGAGATAAGGACATGACAGCTTGCATGCTGACATGCAACGACGAAAAAGGTTAAAGTGAACCGTGAGTAAAATGAAAGTAAACTCAGGAGAATCATTTATTTATCTAAAAAAAAACAAAAATATGTGGAAAAAAAAATGTAGAAAAAAGTAAAACAGCCGGATTCTGAAAATCCGTGTTTTACCGAAAAACGGATTTTCAGAATCCGTTTTCACTTAATCCCGAAATAAAAACGGATTTCGAAAATTCGTTTTCTTTTAATTAAGTGAGTTTTTCTTTAATTAAGTGATTAACCTTAATTAATTCTCATGAAACCGGATTAGTAAAATCCGTTTTTAGAAAACGGATTATGAAAATCCGTTTTCACATCGAACACGGATTTTCATAATCCGTTTTTATTATTTGATATTTTTTTTTATTTTTTTATAAAAACGGATTCTTAGAATCCGTTTTTATGTATTTATTTTTTTTTGAATTTTTTTAAGGCTGGATTATGTTCACGAACTCATTTATCAGCGATCGCGTTGCGCTTATTTTAACTGAATTTTTATTCTTATCCTTCAATATTAAGATTTTTTATAAATTTTGATTTAACATTTTGAACAAGAAATAATATCATTTTAATATCAATTCATTCGTCAAATGAAAAAATCTAACATGCATACATATATGAAACACTATATAAAAAAAGACAACCATAAGTACCGACAAAAAAAAAGTGAACCACAAAATATGTACCCAAAACCATCAAGAATAAATATCTGAAAATCCAATACAAAAAAAAAAAAAAAAAAAAAATGTCCACAAAATCACAGAATACAAAAACAAACTAACTAGGAGTAAATGATTTCCTAGACACGCGTCTTCGGGACCCTCTCCGAGGCCCCGGTTGCAAAGAAGACGATCCTGCGGTCGGTCCAGGCGTGGTTGGTTCTTCTTCTTCTTGTCCACCTAATTAATTAATTTTTGTAAAAAATCAATAATTCGACCGGACAAATAAATAAAAAGAAACAAAAAAAAAAATATATATTTGTAGTTAAATAAAAAAATCTCACCTTCTTCGTCTTCTTCATTGCCGGCGGGTTCGCGATCACGGCGTCTTCTCCCTCCACCAATCTGGGGCGCCGGTCTATGCCTCGCCCTCTGAGACTGTGTATGCTGGGGTGGGGCGTACTCATCTTGAGATAGAATTTGCTCCGACGACGCCCCTTGTGTGACCGACTGACCCCCAACAGTCAGAGAAGCGTACAGAAGTTCCTGGGCTTGCTGGAACTGTGACTGCGCTCGGGGAGGTAGCGTATCAATGTCTTCAATGTTCGTTAGCATGTTATACGCCACCTCCGTACCCGAAAACTGCAAAATAAAATTCAAATAACTATCAAATATTAAAAATAATAATAATAATAATTACTTCAATAATATTAATAATAATAATAAAAAAAATCACAAAATAGCAGACAGTTACCTGACACTTCTCCCAGTCGGCATATGGCTGAAACCCGCCGTCCTGTGAGATCGCCGCGTAGTTGGGGGTCATTGAATAGTCTCACAGTCCTACTGTGAAACCAATCAATGTACCCATCTGCCGGCTGCAGGAAGGGATCCACCGGGACATCTGGGAGGACGTTCTGATCTCTCTCTTCGGTCCAGATCCTCCCAAGATCAGCATGGAAGGCCTGTCAATCGGTGTATGCCCTCCCAGTCATGCCCTGGCCCTTGTGGCGGGTGTCCCAGTCGGCCAGACTAGTAATTAGCGGCTGTTGGTGGATGGGCTGGTGGCACCGAAACTAGCGGAGCACCCTATCAGGCTCGTGGGGTTCTGCGTGTTCCAGCAGAAGATCCACCCCTTGTACATCCAGAGATGTCGGTCTCGTGTGCACACTTCCGAGAGCCGACCCGCGTCTATGTACGTCTGATAGGGTACCCAATCGAACTGTGAAAAAAAACATTTATATAATTATTAATAAATTGACCGAGAAATAGAATTAAAAAAATAATAATTATTTACTATTATGACCTAAGAAACTTACATCAGTCTTTCTCAGGCCACTCAGCTGATCTCGGATGGCAGCCGTGCCCGTCACCAGGTGTCTCATGTCCCTCGATCCCACCCACCTTAAAAATCACAGAAAAAATTTATTTGTAATTACAAATTTTGATAATTGAAATAACTTAAGTGTTGAATATAAATAAATGTTATTATTACCTTGCACCCAAGGGACAACCCGCCTGAGAGCCGAAATGTGTTCTTGTCATTAATGGGCGAACACGAGGGATGCGTTCCCATGCCCAAACCTGCACATATGGACATATACATTTTTTAGCACATATTATTGTAATTTACAATAAATAAAATTAATTTTCAATTAACAAGTAAATAAATTTACCTGAATCAACTGCACGCAGCTCTTAATATATTTTTCCCGCGTCTCGTAGGCGTCGCAGAGCGCTCTATATACCCCGGCCAGAAGCGCTCCACCCCAGCTGTACCCCGGAATGGCATCGATGACATTCAACAGGGACAACCAGTAGAGGTTGACTCCGTTGGCCCGATGGTCGGGGAAGAAGAAGGACCCAATACACCAGAGTATCAGAGCTCTCGCCCTCTTCTCGTACTCTGATGTAGGGAGTCTATCCTTCAGAGGGCGCTTGCACTCCTCTTCCAGACTACTGAAATACAGGCACTGGCCATTTATGTCCCAAGTCTTGGGGTCGTAGTCCTGGACCCCGTCATCCTTGAAATACGTTTATATATATATTAAAAGCGACTCATGACTTAAGTATATACATAAACATAATAATAAAAAAGAAATTAAAATAAACAAAGAAAAGTTTTAGGTAAAAATATACCTGTACGTATGGGAGGTACCATAGAGCGTCCAGGCAATGACCTCTCCACTCTTGGGGAGTCCGATGTACGGTTTGTCCCCAGCACGCCTCCCCGCTGACGGTGAGGCCAAAGAGTATCTGAACGTCCTGGAGAGTGATCGTGGCCTCCCCGAAGTCGAAGTGGAAGGTGTGCGTCTCCGGACGCCACCTCTCCAGCAGGCATGTAATGAGGGGATTGTTTGTCGGGACCCGCCCCATCCGAAATAAAGGCCCGAATCCGGCCTTGTTGATCGCCTCCCATATTCGGGCATTCTGCTTGTTGTCCTCCAAGGCAGCCCAGAAATGGGTGTCCGAACGGCGTGGCTTAACCACGCCGTGGCGAAACCCCGGTGCGTCCTCATATACCGCCTTGGATCGGTGGCGGTTCTGAAGATATAGAAGTGACGGATCACTGGGGCCGGGGTGTGGGGTGTAGGGTTGAGGGTTCGAGGATGACGAAGCCATTTTCTGAAAAAATGACCGAGATTGTACCAATTGTTAATTTTGAACTGACCGAGATTTATATATTATTTAATAAATATTCATTTTTTGTGTATCTAATTACGCAGATCGTGTAATTTCGATTGATTTATTCAATTATAATTTCTTATCAAATTATTATAAAATAATTGTGTTAATGGCAGTTTCTATTTAATTATTTTTAATAACTATTTTTGGGTAAATTCATAAATAGTATCTTTATATTTTTTTTATTACTATGGTCGATTCTTCTTTTTAATGAATATTTGTAATTTATAAATATTAATGAATATTTCTTACACGTGCACCGCACGGGATTCGTACTAGTTTATCCTAAAACAGATGCATCTGATTAGGTATAATTTATTAATAAAGGAGACATTGTAACATGTTCAGTAATTTTTTACACGTGCATCGCACGAGATTCGTACAGTAATTATATATATATATATATATATATATATATATATATATATACATATTGTACAACAGATTGTACAAAAACCTTGAACACGCCCGGAAAGACGTGTTCTACCCACCACAACAATATATATAATACGCCAACGGCAATTGACGTACACAAATTGTTCACCGATTCAATCAATACAACATCCGATCATCTCAATTTTCAAATAACTAATTCGAACCCTATAGTCAACCAAATAAACGACAATCACTTTGATATCCAATTGCAAATATATATTGAATCGAATTGAACACATAAATTCATAAGGCTCGCATATGCATTTGATATTGATAACACGATTAACACGAATTATACCACGTTAAATACAGTTCGACAATAATTCAAAGTGACGGCAATCACTTTGATATCCAATTGCAAAAATATATTGAATCGAATTAATACGTGATGGGGTTTCGAGCCTTGTACCGTTCTCGGGATTACAATCAAAAAACGGAACGGAAGACGAGAGTTGACGGGCTCGGGATTACGTCGCAGCGGCGCGGAGGCGAGAGGGAAGCGGCGCGGAGGAGGAGGCGCTGGGTGTTGCAGCGGGTCGCGGTCGCGGAGGAA
>BKCP01012514.1:1335324-1374517 GCA_008636005.1 Striga asiatica
GATTTCACTATAATTGACCGAGATTGTACTAATTTGACTTCAATTGTACTAATTCGAGTTCGATTTCACTATAATTGTACGAGATTGTACTAATTTGACTTCAATTGTACTAATTCGAGTTCGATTTCACTATAATTGACCGAGATTGTACTAATTTGACTTCAATGGTACTAATTCGAGTTCGATTTCACTATAATTGACCGAGATTGTACTAATTTGATTTCAATTGTACTAATTCGAGTTCGATTTCACTATAATTGTACGAGATTGTACTAATTTGACTTTAATTGTACTAATTCGAGTTCGATTTCACTATAATTGTACGAGATTGTACTAATTTGACTTCAATTATACTAACTCGAGTTCGATTTCACTATAATTGACCGAGATTGTACTAATTTGACTTCAATTGTACTAATTCGAGTTCGATTCCACTATAATTGTACGAGATTGTACTAATTTGACTTCAATTGTACTAATTCGAGTTCGATTTCACTATAATTGACCGAGATTGTACTAATTTGACTTTAATTGTACTAATTCGAGTTCGATTTCAGTATAATTGACCGAGATTTTACTAATTTGACTTTAATTGTACTAATTCGAGTTCGATTTCACTATAATTGTACTAATTTGACTTCAATTGTACTAATTCGAGTTCAATTTCACTATAACTGACCGAGATTGTACTAATTTGACTTCGATTGTACTAATTCGAGTTCGATTTCACTATAATTGACCGAGATTGTACTAATTTAACTTCAATTGTACTAATTCGAGTTCGATTTCACTATAATTGTACGAGATTGTACTAATTTGATTTTAATTGTACTAATTCGAGTTCGATTACACATTATATAAATTATCCAAATACAAAATCATCCAAATACAAAATCATCCAAATACAAAATATTCATCTAAAAAATCTAGTTCCCCCAATCATCGCGGAGTCTAGTTCGATCGATGGGAGGATGCGAATACGGGCAACGGTCTGCAAAATGTAAGGGATCACCACATCTAGTGCATTGATCCCGGCACCTTCTGCGGCGCTCCCGACGATCCATTTGCATTTTAAAGTGTCTAGTTTGGGCGCGATCGGGTCCAGGCTTCGAGATGATCTTCTCCCAATGCGGAATCAAATTCCATCCCACCCGCGGCCACGTGTCAGGATTCCGAATTGGAGTAAATTTCCAATTAGAAAATTGAGCAACCCAATTCTCCGTCGAAAAGTAGGGATTATACAACGACACCGGTTGATCACCCCGGTGACGACACACTCGAATTGCATGAGAGCATGGTTTTCGATGTGTCTGCCACTTCCTACATGTACAACGCTGCTGCTGATAAAAGACCTTAAACCTATTTTCAACAATGATTTATATATATAAGTTAGAAAAAAAAATAAACTCATTTGAATGGAAAAAAAATTACAATTACAAAATACATACTTGTTTTGCCCTCTTCCATTGGCGCGTAGACCGGTTGTCACCATGTACTGGGATCCGTCGGCGTCCACACATTGCACCTCGTGAGTCACCGCCGTCTTTTCCAACTCCCGATAGGCGGCATAGAGGTCGGTAGGAATGGGAGTCCTGCATCCTCTGGACTTCTTATGTTCCTGTTCAAACAAATCCAGAGTCTTGTTCAATGTGGCCTGTACCAACGCTCTGCAGGGCAGGAACCTAACACCTTTGAGGACATTGTTGTAACTCTCTGACATATTCATTGTCAGAGTGCCCCATCGACGTCCTCCATCTTTGTACAGGGTCCACTTTTCCAGAGCAATTTTGAAAAGGTAATCGTATGCGTCCGGGTTACATTCATGGAGTTCCTGTCGACTCTGTTCAAATTTGCGGCGAGAACACAGTGAACCCAACCTTCAACACAAACCCCGGACTTGTTTATTCCGGTACCTTGAAAACACGTTGCTCCGGAGGTGTCGAAGGCATATCCGATGAAATGCATGGGGTTCGTGTCAAGCCTCCAGTAATTCAACGGCACTCAATATGCCGTTGTCCCTGTCGGAAAGAAGACATATCGGTCTGTCGGGGACGACATGATGGCGCAGATGTGTTAGGAAAAAGGACCAGCTAGTCGTGCTTTCTTCGTCCACAATCGCATACGCGACTGGCAATAGACGCTTATTCACGGTCTGTGCTATGGCAACAAGCAGCTTCCCCTTGTACGAACCTGCTCAGTTGGACATATGTTTGTTTTTTTAATCAGACACTATTGTAAATTAGAAAATAAAATATTAATTTACAATTAACAAGTAGTTTCCCCTTGTACGAACCTCGCAGGTGCATGCCGTCGATGCTAATAATCGGCGGGCAACGAAGGAAGGTTTGAATGGCGGGGCCGAACGCCCAGAAGACAAATCTGAATTCTCTATCTCGAGATTGCTTCGCCATTTCTCCACCCTGCCATTCCCACTCAACGACTGTACCGGGATTCTCCCTTTGAAGGGCGGCGAAAAACCTGCAAATTATAAAAGGTAACCATAAATAAATAAATATAGTTACAAACAATACGTAAATACGTTTATAATTAATTTTTGCTTACTGGGGGAGTTGTGCGAAGTTCGATTCCCACGTGCCATGCAGACGATCAATGGCTTTTTTTTCTCCCGTGCCACGCCTTCTTGTAACTGACATCGACTCCCCAGGCACTTTTTACGTCAGCCTGGACCATTTCCACACTGTAGGTCACCTGCTTCTGAATCTTAGCCAACAGAAGATTTGAGATCATGGTGGCGGTCACATTCTTGTGGTCATTTCTCTCGAACACCTGCATGCAAGTGTGGCTATCGGTCCATTCAGTTACCTCCCACATGCCGTGATCCCGTTTGTTAAGACTCACCCAGGCCTTCCATATACATGGTACAACTTCATCTGATCTGCACACAACTTTGAACGACTTCTTGTTAGAATCTTTTGTCCGGACCGCCCTAAGCTTCTCAACATTACAGGCATTAATACCAATCCGGGCTTCTTCCTTGGTACGAAAAACTGTACCCAAACGGATAGTCTCGACATGCCCATTCCAGGTTGGCAAGGCATACTCGTCTCTGTCTACACACGACGAGTCCCACTCACCCATCTCGCGATAATCGTAGAGGCCTTCATTTGGAAAGGGGTGTTCTTTAATGAATTCTTGTTCGCTCTCCTCATTAATTGATCTGTCCGATTCGGTTTTCGAGGTCTCATCTGTTAAATCGTCTTCACCGGGAATGAAATCTTCATCTCTAACAATTTCTTCCTCAATGTCCGGTCCTCTCATGGTAAAGCTCGTTCCTTCGCCGAAATTACTCGTCCCTTCGCCGAAATTACTCGTCCCTTCACTAAAATTACCGGCATGCGTAGTCCACGTATCCTCACCACCAAACATTCCCTCGTAACCATATGATGGCGTAAGATCCTCAACCTGTGTAACCTGTGTGTTTGCTTCCAACACTATATGCAAAAACACATAGGACATAGGAGCAGAGTAGTAAATCCACGAAAGAGAATTATCATTATGCAGTCTTCCGGTAATAAACGAACCATCCTGTTGTCTCGCCATCAAAGTAATATCCGAAATTGTCCAACTACCACGAAACCCACCATTTTCGTAAATCATATCTACCAATTGTTGATATGATATTATTCCATTAATAACAAATGAACAATCCGGACGAGACATATAATTCGAAAAATTCCATAACTCACTCTGTGAAATTTTATAGTACACATTAACAAAGTATGGACCGTTAGACGACATTTATAACCTGTTGCACAAAAAAAAAATATATTTTACAAATTACAACAACATAAAAAAAAAAATCAAACACCACGAGAAAATTTCAATTATTATTTTACCAATCTACATTTAAAAATTTAATTATTTTACCAATCTACATTTAAAAATTCAATTATTTTACCAATCTACATTTAAAATGGCTAATCAAACACCCGAGAAAATTTCAATTATTATTTTACCAATCAACATTTAAAACTCATTTCCACCCACGGACATATAATTAATTATATTTTTACTCGAACAAAAAAAAATTGTCAATTAGTTTATAAAAAACACCACAAAAACCCTAATTACCAATCTACATTTAAAATGGCTAATTAAACACCCGAGAATATTTCAATTATTATCTTACCAATCTACATTTAAAACTCATTTCCAACAACAACATATAATTAATTATATTTTTACTCCAACAAAAAAAAATTGTCAATTAATTTATAAAAAAAACCACAAAAACCCTAATCACCAATCTACATTTAAAATGGCTAATCAAACACTCGAGAAAAAATTCAATTATTATTTTACTAATCTACATTTAAAACACATATCCAACAACAACATATAATTAATCATATTTTTACTCCAACAAAAAAAAAATTGTCAATTAATTTAGTACATTGCCACAACAAAAACCCTAATCACCATAATCCAACAATAACATCAAATTCATAAACAATTTGGATAAATATTCAATTAACCAAATTCATAAACATATATTTACCCAACATTCAAGATTTTCTAAACAATACTCAATTAACCAAATATATCTCTTAAACATTCATAAACAACCAAAAATTAATATTACATTATATTAAAATAACAACTAACCTCTTCTTCGACGATTGGTTGAAAATTTGTTTTTTTCCTGGGAACAGCTTCAATTCGCCAAAAAATCGAGCAAAAAACGAGAGGAGAAATGAAATGGGAAAATTTATTTTTTTTTAATTGCAGCTTCAATTCGCAATAAAATCGAGCAAAAAACGAGAGGAGAAAATGAAATGGGAGAGGAGAAATGAAATGGGGGTTGGCTTGGACCTATATTTATCAAGAGAAAAACGAATTACGAAAATCCGTTTTATACAGTATTATTATTAAATTCGAACGTTATCTTTTAAAAAAAAAATCGAAATTAAAAACGGATTTTGAAAATCCGTTTTACACAGTGGATGTATTATTATTATTATTATTATATTCGACCGTTATCTTAAAAAAAAAAAATTAAAAAGAAAAACGGATTGTGAGAATCCATTTTTCTAATAAAAAATTTATTAGGAAAACGGATTCTCAGAATCCGGTTGTTTTATACTTTTCCACAACTTTTTTTTTTTTTATTTTGTGCCACAGATTTTTATTTATTTTTATATATATAATGCACTCCACGGGAAGGTGATGAGCTTTAAGTGGAGGAGAATAAATTTTGAAGAAAGTAATTTAAAATTTGACTATTATGATGAATGGGCCAAATAATAAATAAATATCGGGCTTGGAGTTTGAGTTTGAGTTTGGTTCTTAGTTTTCTGTCCAGTTCCTCTTCTCTGGCTCGTAGCCTTTGCCACGAAGGTGATTGTCCATGAAAACAATATAAAGAATACAATGGTGAATAAATATTAAATACTAGGAAGTCTTCGGCTGTGCACGCACAGTCGGCCCACTGTAATAGTATATCATTTTATTTACTGTTAATGTCATGTAAATATTATATAAATGAGAGTATAAATTGTTTATTTAAAAATTGCATAGACTTAATGTATTTAAAAAATAGTCATACTAAAAGAAATTTGATCAAAGCATTCATGTATCTATTAAATAATAAAAATAGGATAATTTTGGGTCATTATCTAAAAGAAATTTAGCCCAATGACATAGTAACTTACTGTTTGTTAGATTTTGTTTAATTTGTTGTCCCACATCGGATGTATAGTAAAGATGTGTAGGATCTTATTAGTATAAATAGGTCCCTTGCCGTTGGGTTACAATTACACCTTATTCTATTCTCTCCTCTCTTGGTAGGAAATCCTTAATTAAGGAAATCTTAATTTGTGAGTTATTTAACCCTAGTTGTATTTTGTTGGTAAGGTTAGTAAATTTGGCGTTGCGGTTGGCGGTGCCCGGAGACGTAGGCTATTTTTGCCGAACTCCGTTATCAATTTTTGTGTTCTTTTTATTTCTCGTCTTTTATTTATTTGTGTTGGCTTATTTTCGTTTGGAGTAGTGCTTGCCATATTTGTTGGAGGGGTATTTTTGTCCGCTGCGTTTGGTGTTCTACCCCAACAAGTGGTATCAGAGCCGAAGGTTCGTCCTAGGCTCATTCGAAGAGGCGGGCACTGCATTCGAGTCCGAGATGTCCAAGGAGGTCAAGGGCGCATCATCCTCTGTATTCATTCCGGCAAGGACGGTGATGCCAAACGTCAGACTCCCGGTGGAGATATTCGATGGGATCGGTCATTTCGGCATGTGGCAAGGCAAGGTGCTGGATTGTCTATTTCAGCAAGGCGTCGACATTGCCATTGAAGAAAAGAAGCCAACAGACATTAAAGAGAAGGAGTGGAAGAATATCAACCACTTAGCATGTGGAACAATTCGTTCATGTTTGTCGAGGGAGCAGAAGTACGCGTTCAAAAATGAGAATTCTACTCACACTTTGTGGAAGGCTTTGGAGGATAAATTTCTGAAGAAAAGCGGCTAGAATAAGCTCCTCATGAAGAAGCGATTGTTCCGATTTGAGTACCGACATGGCACATCGATCAATGACCACGTCACTCCATTCAATCGGTTGGTTTCAGATTTGTTGAATTTGGATGTCACATTCAGCGATGAAGATTTGGCTCTAATGTTGTTATCATCACTTCTGGATGACTTCGAGCACTTGGAGACTACACTACTCCATGGGAAGGACGATGTAACTCTTGCAGTGGTCAGTTCTGCTCTGTATAGTTATGAGTTGAGGAAGAAGAACAAACAAGAGACGAAGAATGTAGCAGCAGAAGATGAAGCGTTAGTTGCAAGAGGTCGGTCGAAGAGCCAAAAGAAGAATGGACGAGGAAGATCACGTTTCAAGGCCAAGCTTGAAAAAGACGAGTGTGCTTTCTTCCATGAGAAGGGACACTGGAAGAAAGACTGTCCTAAGTTGAAGAAGAAGGGCAAATCTCCTCAAGATGCATATGTTGCTGAGGGTGGAAGTGAAGACTCAGAATTTTCACTTGTGGTTTCACCTTCATCATTTCATCCAGACGAATGGATTTTGGATTCAGGATGCACCTACCATATGTCTCCCATAAGGGAGTGGTTCTTTGATTTTCAAGAGATCAATGGAAGGGTTGTCTACATGGGTAATGATAATGCCTGTAAGACAACTGGGATGGGTTCGATCCGTTTGAAGAATCGCGATGGTTCCACCAGAGTATTGACGGATGTTCGGTATGTGTCGAGTTTGAAGAAAAATCTCATCTCATTAGGAGCCTTGGAATCAAAAGGCTTGGTAGTGACTTTGTGAGATAAAGTTATGAAGGCTACATCCGGCTCGCTCGTGGTGATGAAAGGCATCAGGAGGAATAACTTGTTTTACTATGAAGGTGATACAATTCTTGGGACAGCAAGAGTATCAGATTCCACCAACAAGGAGTCTGAAGCAGTCAAGTTATGGCATATGTGGTTGGAACATGTTGGTGAAAAATCCTTGCAGACATTGGCAAAACAAGGATTGTTGAAAGATGTCAAAGTGTGCAAATTAGACTTTTGTGAGCATTGTGTTCGGGGAAAGCACAAGAGAGTGAAGTTTGGAACGGCTATCCATAATACTGAAGGTGTCTTGGATTATGTTCATTCGGATGTTTGGGGACCTTCTATGACCCCATCATTAGGCGGAAGACGCTATTTTGTCACTTTCATCGACGACTTTTCCAGACGTGTTTGGGTGTACACTATGAAGACGAAGGATGAAGTGCTTGGTGTCTTCATTACATGGAAGACGCAAATTGAAAATCAGACTAGAAGGAAGATCAAGGTCCTACGAACGGAAAATGGTGGAGAATATACAAGTGATCCCTTTCAAGAAGTTTGCCGTAAAAATGGCATTGTTAGACACTTCACCGTTAGACGGACACACAACAAAATGGGGTGGCAGAGCGCATGAATCGAACATTGGTGGAGAAAGTTTGATGTATGTTGTCCAATGCTTTTGGACAAGGAGTACTGGTCTGAGGCTGTAACATACGCGCAACACCTCATAAATCGATTGCCGTCATCTGCAAAAGATGGTAAAACACCGTTGGAGGTATGGTCAGGGAAACATGTTGCTGACTATGGATCTTTACATGTCTTTGGGTGTCCTACATACTATCATGTGAAGGATTCAAAGTTAGATCCAAGAGCGAGAAAGGCTTTGTTCATGGGAATCACAATTGGCGTGAAGGGATATCATCTTTTGTGTCTTGAGACGAACAAAACTGTGTTTTGCAGGGATGTTACATTTGATGAACATGGTATGATAAAGACGACGCAAACCCAACAGGTGGAGTTGACACCGAAGCAGGTGGAGATAGATGCGATGACGAGACGACCAGCTATGATCGACGAACCAATATCAAAGGATTCGTCGGATGATGAAGTACAGACTCAAGAATCATTAGAGTTACCCATTGCATTAAGAAAGCCCAGACGAGAGATTCAACAACCTGCTCGATTAGCGGATATGGTGGCTTATGCACTTCCAATTGTTGATGATGGCATACCTTTCACTTTTCAAGATGCAATTCGGAGTTTAGAAAATGAGAAGTGGAAAAGGGCTATGGAGGAAGAAATGTTGTCTCTCCAGAAGACAGTCTTGGAAGGTGACGCAACTACCAAAAGGCAAGAGGGTGATAGGATGCAAGTGGGTATTTGCAAAGAAAGATGGATTTCCTCAGAAGAATGATGTGCGCTATGTCGTGACCATTTTTGTTACGTTTTTCGTTACTAATTTTTCGTTCTTTTTCTCCCGTTTTAAGTCTTTTTGTTAGTTTTTAGTTCGTTTTGTAGTTTGTTGTGTGTTTTGCTCTATTTTGGCTTTTTATGTGTTTTTCGTCTATTTTGTCGGTTTTCTACGTTTTTCTTCTTGTCTTTGGTGTGCAGGTTGAAAGCCCCATGAGGAATGAATTTAGCCCGAAAATCGACCGAGCAATTATGGTTGCGTAGAGGAGTTCCTTATCTACACATAGGAAAAAGCGGAATCCAATTTCGAGTTCGGACGAACCCGAACGGGGCCGAAACGTAAAGTCCAGCAAACTACCGACCATTTGAAGGTTGGAAGACCCTAGAGGATTTTATTCTGAGCAAAAGTTGAATTTGAAAGCATCGTTGAATAGAGGGGTTCGTTAGCGACATGTAGGAAAAAACGGAACTCAATTCCGAGTTCGGATGAGCCCAAACGAGCCCGAAATGCAAAGTCGCGCAGCCCAGTCCTTCATAGCGGCACTATGCGAAGATAACTGGGACAGAGGCTTTTAGTTGAAATGCCTTAGCGGCAGTTATAGTCCTTAGCGGCCGCTAACCCAGGCTGGCAGCAACTCAAAATTTCTTTTCCCTTCAAACATAGCATGAGTTGGAAAAGGTCGGGAGTGGAGCAGTTAGGGGACAAAACTCACCTGGAAATAAGGATTTTGGGCTATAAGAACATGCCCTCTTGATCATGAAACGAGAATCATTCATCTCCATCCTTGAACAAAGGGGGGGTTCCCCCCTCTTCACCATCTATCATTTTCTTCACCATTTTCTTAAGATTTTCTTAGTTTTTCTTGTTTCGTAGAAGCAACCCTTTGAAGCCTTGGACATTGTGGATTTGGTTTGTACTTGCATTTGACATTGGATTGCACATTATTAGTAAGTTTTCTTCTTTTTCATTATGTTCATGATGTTGAGAATGGCTTGTTTTGATGTGAATTCTTGTGTTCAAATTGCAATGTGTGGCTAATCCTTTAGCTAGGGGCTAGGGGATAATCATTCCGGTTTGTTCTCATTTATGTGCATGTCGATAATTCAATCTTGACGAGTTGTTTTAATAATGAACTGATAAAATCAAACTTGATAAAGTGTTATAACCTAAGAGTGACACTTAAGTTAATTTGTTGATATAATCAAAGAGTGACACTTTGATTTGTGATTGAATATTTATTTGTTGAGTTAGAGTTTGTTAATTCTACGAATTGCGACTTTTAGAACCGAAAGGGGAGGAGTCGTAGAGATAATCGATTTCAAAACCGAGAGGGGGAAAATTGGTGGAATTTGGCTCGTTTAGAGTAGACATGTTCGGAGACGTATTGTCTATGTGTTAATTGTTTCGTTAATTCGCTCATTTATGTTTATCAGCATGTTCGGAGACGTATTGAGGTTAAACCGCTAAATGAGTTAATTAGTCGAGCCTTTTAACCGAGTTATTGATTGCCGTTAAATGTGTGTAGAACCGAAAGCGATTATTCCCGATACCCTAGCTTGTCTATCTTTTTATCGTTTATATTTTTAGGTAGATTGTTGTTTATTTGATTTCTTAGTTAATAATTCATTAAAAACCAATCTTTTGCTTAGTATGTTTAGGATTTATTTTCCTTTTATGTGTTGTCAATACCATTTCTAAATTCCGAACCCCTTCCTCGAGAGATCGACCTGGGAAATGAATCATTCGATTCGGTGCTCAGCAAAATAAAAATAATTTGCTACAACAAATTTGGCGTTGCCGGGGAAGGCAAGTAGGATATTTGGTTTTGGTATTGGTGTTATTTTCCGTGTTTCTCCTACTTTTGTGATATTTGCTTAATTTCGGTGTTTTCTCTCGATTTTATTATTTTTCATTTCTCTTGTTTTTGGTATATTTTTGAAAAATCGTAAAAAAAAAAGAAAAGGAAAAAAATATTATATATATATTTCGTGGCTACGTGTGGTTGTTCTATTTTGGTGTGCAGGTATTTTGAACAAAAGAATCGATGAACTCGAGCAACATGTTCCCCTCCTCGCGAACCTTTCACTGGAACAATGGGTCGAGCTACGGCTCGTGCGAGTATGGCCAGGCATGTGCCTTCCCGTACGAGCAACCGTGGTACCCGTTACCTTTCGAGCAATCATATGAGTTCCCCGTGGACTCCTCGGATGATAATGCTAAGCTCGATTTGGTTCTCGATTTTATGACCTCCCAAGCAGCCCGAACGAAAAATCTTGAGGCCGAAATCGATAACCTAGCGGAACGCATTCGAGTCTTGGAGAATCGAGTTTACAATTCTTCCCCCGGTTCCCTCATGCTTAATGAACTTCGGGGGGACGCTTTGACGGATGATGAAAAACTCGATCTCATTCTTGCTCGTATGTCGGCCCAAACAACTCGAATAGAGAATATGGAGGTTGTATGCACTCGGTTTGTGGTGCAGCTTGACGGCATAATAGAACGCGCTCAGTCCGTCAAGCCACAAGTCGATGAGCCCATTGTTGTGATTATTTTTGTTACGTTTTTTTATTGTTATTTTACATTTATTTTCCCTCATTTTTAGGTCTTTTAGAAGGTCTTTCGGTCCATTTAGTTGTTTTCGGTTATTTTTTGTTGTTCTAGTATTTATTGTGTATTTTGTGGTTTTTCGTGTGTTTTCGTGTATTTTCGTGTGTTTTTGTGTTTTTCCGGTTTTTGGGGTAATTTCAGGTATAATAAGTCTAGATTTTCGAGAGTTATCGTTTCCGACGCATTGGTATCGAGCCCCGTGAAGATTTGAGTTACAAGATAAATTGCTCTTTTGAGCATAGCTGGAAAGAAGAGCTCGTTAGTAAAGCGTAGGAGAAAACGGAACTAAATTTCGAGTCCGAATGATCCCAAACGAGAAAGAACCGTAAAGCCGCGCAAGTTGCCCAAGCCTCGCGCCGCGGCCACTTTTCAGCATAACTTTGGGGCAACTTTTGTAACTAATTGTGGCCAGTATATGACATTGAATTGAAGAGGGGTTCGTTAGCTACGCGTAGGAGAAAACGGAACTCAATTCCGAGTCCGGACGATCCCGTACGAGCTAAAACCGTAAAACCGCGCAAGCTGCCAAGTCTTGTTCAACATGGGCGGCGCCCACTTTTTCAAACATGGATGTTGGGCGGATTTTGGAAGATTTTGGGCTGATTTTGGGAGATTTTTGATAGATATGCTAGCCATTAATGCATAATGATCTTAAGATGATTTTTATGTGATTTTGTCCCCTCTTGAACTAGTATAAATACATCATTTGTGAGAGGTCTTAGGGAGAGTCCGGGAAGGAAGTNCCACTTTTTCAAACATGGATGTTGGGCGGATTTTGGAAGATTTTGGGCTGATTTTGGGAGATTTTTGATAGATATGCTAGCCATTAATGCATAATGATCTTGAGATGATTTTTATGTGATTTTGTCCCCTCTTGAACTAGTATAAATACATCATTTGTGAGAGGTCTTAGGGAGAGTCCGGGAAGGAAGTTTTAGCTTGAGTTCTTAGATACAAATATTAGAATTAGTACAAACACTTTCTAGTGTTCTTGATATTCTTGTTCTTGTTTTTATTTTCATTTGGTACTTGAAACACTTGTGTGTGTAATTTTATTTTATGTTGTGAGTTAAAATTCGAGTGTTTATCCAGTTAAAATCCGAGTGTTATTCTGTAAATTCCGTTCCGTTAAGACGTTATAAATTTATATTCCGATTATTGCTATTGCAGTCGTAATTATTCTTATTGTTCCTAAAGGAGTGATTATGAATATTATTACTACATTAATAATAGTTGTGGATACTTATTAATATATATATATATATATGTTATAAATATTAACTATTATTGCTTAATGTTATTGCTTATTTCTACTGTTGTAATTTTATTGCTTTATTTACTTTACGCACTTTACTCCCTGCCAATTACTTATCGCATATATATATATAGATATATTATTATTATTATTATTAGTATTATTATTACTATTATTACTGTAATTTACTTTCTGCACTTTACTTTCTGCACTTTACTTTCTGCAATTTACTTTCTGTTTATATACTATTATTATTACTATTATTATTATTATTATTATTATTATTATTACTATTATTATTAATATTATTATTACTATTATTAGTACTATTGTAATTTATTTCTGTTATTTACTATTTTGCTTTTCCAGTTGACTTTCTGTTATTTACTGTCTTTCTTTTATGTTTCCGTAATGTTATGTAAATTTCTAGTTGTAATCAAGCAAAAATCTGGATTAATTTTCTGCATTATTATATATATAAAAGAAATTGAATTACACATAATATAGTTCGATTGACCAGTCCTTGAGATCGACCCGGGAAACGAGTTTTTAACTCGGTGCTCGGAAAAATATAAAACAAAATTTGCTACAACACCCATTATTCATGTCAATCATATTCACGAGGGCGAGACTGAAGAAGAGGAGAATGCGCTCACATAGATTGAGGGTGATATTGTGATGAAGGAAACTCTTGTGGCCAAATTCGAGAGTCCCTCACTCAAGTCATCTCCCCGCACCGTCGAGAAGGCCCCATTTAGCTCAACATGCTCCACGGACATTCTCGTATTCCGAGACGTTGACTGTGGAGGTGTGGTGAGAAAAGCTCTGGGTCGTTTCGTTACCATCCTTGGCCCTTACGCTCGGTTCCAGAAGAACATTGCCACCCGAGCCTATCAGGTCCGCGATCATGCCACCCTCCCCATGTTGCCGCTTCTCGAGAATACGAAGACATGACATGATCGTCACTTCTTTTTGGATCCTGGTTGATTTGTACAGGTTTCGTCAAGCTAATGACGTTAAACAAGCGCTTCTTGGGAGGTGTAACGCCCCACTTTTATTTGCCGAAAATCAGAATAAATTTTTCAAATTTATTTCGAAGCACCTGAGGCGTTACCCCTTTTAAATCGAACTTCAATACCAACCAATTTTTCAATACTCGATCAATCATCAAACTCAATCATCAATCATCATCAATAATACTAACTCCCAAAAACGGGTTTTCCAAAATTTCATAAATCATCACCCAAATTGGGTTCCAACAATATTGATAAATTCTAAGGAGCATCTCCTTAACATTATTCAGTCATAAAATCCGAAATTCATAAAAACAATAATACCCCATGTTCATAATCATAAAACCAGTTCATAAATGCAGAAGCATAACAAATAATAAGGCCAGTCTTATAGACCGACCACCACTCGCTCTACTCCGCCGTCGTACCTGCCTCGCTTAACCTGAAACGTGATATTTCAGGTGGGGATGAGCACAGTTGGAAAAAGTAGTGCTCACCACTATACAGTAAACATTATTCGTAATAATGAAACAGTAATCAATAATCAAGAAGGTATGGTCTCAGCATGTATACGAATCAATTAATTATCCCAATCTCCTATCAATCATATCAATAATAGACTCATGTGCACACCTATACCAATAGACTACTGCCGGTAGATGTATCGAAGGCCCTCGCTCGGGTCATGCTTCGAATGCCCCATGGGCTCTACATCTATGCCCTCCGGTCCTACACACCGAATCGCCCCACGAGCTTCCATCGATGCCCGGTCAGTAGGAGTAACCCGCCGGCCAAGGCCTCACCTTGGTCTTACCAACGGGGTTCGTCCAGCACAGGGACCTTTAACCCAGGTCTTACGGCTCACAATAATAAGGAGACTACCCAACGGGTACGTTCTATAGCTACGGGGATAACCGTTCGACGGCCGGTACAGCTCACATCGAAGGCTACATGTTTCACATGCATACTTGATCATACCAAAAATTTAAAACAGTAATAACATTTACAGCATAGACAATTTTACATTAAACCCACCTGGATATAGCATGAGGTTTAGCCAAACACAGAGTTGAAGGAATTATGGCGCAAGTTCAGCTCGAGGAACCTACAATAATTATAATAGCCTTTCACTGACTATCCAATATAAAAAGTACCACACAAGGAACATATACTTAGTCGAAATCATATCGACTAAGCGACTCGTGGATTCCATGACCGAGTTAAGTACTATGGAGTGACTACTAGACCTGGACACAACTCATGTACCTCAAATATTTCACATAAAACATGCAAACATTAAATAAATCCTATCCGAACCTAACCAACCGATAGCTGAACATTAAGACTCCAAAATAAACAAAATTCAGAATCAGGAGTTAGGCTCAGTTCAACCTGAAACTTTACCACATTATAAAACATGCAAAAGCACATAAACTCACCAAGTTTCAGCCCTAAATTCATCCGGGAACATTTTTAATTGATTTAAGAAAAAACAGCACCAAAATCAGCATTTAATAGTTCACAAAGCTACACTTCGAATTTTAATCTGAAATTTTTGCACAACCTATACCATCATAAAATAACAGGTTCCTGAAAGTTTCAGCTCAAAACTCCAAGTGTACGATTTTTAATGATTTTTACAAGTATCTGCTCAGAAACCGTTTTAACCATTTGAGCTCCAAAAACTCAGAAATAAAATCAGGGGCTTGGTACACATATTCCACATATTCAGAGGCACAACATATAAATAATTCAGCTCAAACGGATACAAATCGATTTATGGTGAATTTATTACGGTTCAGCAGCATGCTCGGTTTAGAAAAATTGTATCTCTCAAATTATAGCTCGAAACGACTTCAAACTAAAACTAACAGATCAAGGACAACTCCAAGTACCTATAACTCTAGGATTTCCACGAAAAGAACCACATATATTCAGTTCGACAATTTTTCAAAGTGACGACAATCACTTTGATATCCAATTCACAAGTACATAACACTATTTCATAATCCTCATTCAATAACAACACATCATCATATACTAGCACATATGATTCGAGATATCACGTCAAACGAACACATTCACATAATCGAGCACATAATATCACGCAAAAATAAACGAGACGGGTCAAGCCTTGTACCGTTCTCGGGAATTGAACGAAAACTGAACGAAAGGTTGATGGGCTCGATCACGCAACACGTCTCACGAGATGACAGCGGCTCAATTGCGGCGGCCTGAATGTGTGACTGTGGCGGAGCAGCGGCGGCTCGACAAATGGCGGGTGGCTGCTCGTAGAAGGCTCCGGTCATTGTTCACGAAACAGAGGCGGGATTTGCAGGCTTCCGCAAAGAAGACGAACTTGTCGGAGGAATTCGTCGGGGTCGCTATTGGGATGTTCGCCGGCCTTCACGTAAAGGAGCAGGTCGCGATGTCGAGTTGCTGCAGAGATGGAGGAGGGCTCGCGAAGGTGAGGTCGCCGGAATTTGCAGGTCATGGCGGGTCTCGCGAGGGATGATACCACTGATGCTCGCCGGAGTTCGCTGTTGGCCTGCGGTGGAGTAAGGGATGCAAGTCGCCGGCGGCGCGACGGCGAGAGGGGATGGTGAGGGCGCGAGTTGCGGCTCGCCGGAAAACTGGTTCTTCGCAAGGGATGGTGGCGGGATGGATTTGCAGCGATGAGGGTGAAGGGATGATGATGCAATGACGGGATTTGGGGATGAGGCGGGAAGGAGAAATCACAAGGTCGTGGGAGCAGATTTTGATGAACGGGATTTATCCCTTCTGTGACGAGGAAGAATGCAAACAGAGAGACAAAAATAAAAAGCTGCGGGATTGATATTTGAGGAAGACAACGAGAGCGCACAAATTTTAAGGGGTGAGATTAGGGTTAATTAATCGTTTCTTAACCCTCAAGACATACACTCACACGTGGGCGAACCGGGTCGGGGATGAATACGGTTCATTGGGCTCGCGGGTTCAAAAAAACGATTCGGCCTAGCTCTCGGGCTCAGCTTTCGTTTTCCTCGAGCCCGATAGATTAAATCGTATCGGCTCGTAAATTAAATCGCACGATAAATACATAACCGGATATAATATAATTTTTTATAATACACACAAATTAAATTTTAAAATAATAATAATAATATTAGTAAAAATACAAATACACATTTTTAATTAAATAATAACATTTAGGCAATTAGGCAATTAAATAATATTTAGACAATTAGGCAATTTGACAAATAAATCACATTCGACAATTAATAATTTATAGCATTTCAATAAATAATAATAATAACAATTAAATATAAATAATAATAATAATAATAATAATAATAATAATAATAATAATAATAATAATAATAATAATAATAATAATAAATAATTCTCAAAAATTCAACAATCAAACGGGGCATTACAGGAGGCAATCCAAGTGATTGTTTCGTTTATACTTTTTAGTTTATTTTTATTTTAAAATAATGCGAGTTTGGAGTTCTTTGTGGTTTTTCTGGGCAGGACGTATCGAGGACCGGTTGATCGTGGGCAGATGGTTTGCACGTGAATGCTTATTTTCCTCGAGGCTACTTCGGTTTGCACACCCCTTCTCTTTTTATCTTTGTGAGATTGTTTCGTGTCTTTTCTTTTGAGTCTTTGTTCTTGTATTCTAGTTATTAAATTGGTTCATCATGTGAAAGTGCTAAGTCTTGATATTTGAACTTCCCGGTTATGTGTGGAAGCAATGAGGACATTGCTTCATTTTAAGTGTGGGGGAGTCTACGTGGATTTTGCATGCTTATGTGGTGGACCGGTCTAGTATCTAGGTTGTCATGTTGTCGAGCATGTGGTATTGGTGAATTTTATGATTTGTTGATGATTGTTTGATGAAATTGGGAAGTTGTGATGACGGACGTACTTACCATTGCCTCGATATTTACTTGATTGCTTTAAATGACATTTATTTACCTTGTGAGGTCTTGATCCTTATTCTTCTTTCTTGAGAGATATTGGTCGTATTCTCGAATGATTAGAACTTGCCTTGAGTTTATTTGAAAAGAATCGGTTAAAGTTTGAAATTTCGACAATGATTGAGGCGTTTTGTTTGTTAGCTCGTTTTGCCTTGTTCTTTGGTCCTAAAATTATATTCCCTAGTAACCCGTTTGAGCCTTGAGCCGTTTTTTCTCAGCCGTACTTATAATGTATTTTGTTGATTGATCCGTGTGATGATCGGTAAAGACGGAGTCGTTATTGAATGAGGTAAAAATCGAGTTACATTTTATGCTTGAAAATTAAAAAAAAAAATATATATATATATACTACATGAGAGCTCGCAAGATGAATCGGTTGGATTCTACTCCGCTTACTTGTTATTCATTTTAACGAGTAATGTGTATTGAGAAACCACTTTAGGACACTTGGATGACCTCCAATGTTTAAACCCAAGGAATATTGTCCTTACAATTCGAGCTTGTTCGGAAATAGTAACTCTCTAAATAAAAGAAAATGTGTAATAAGTCAAGCAAACTTGCGAGTCGATTGGAGCATTTATGTGTTGTTTGTGGAGACATTGGTGGATGGTATGTATGCTATCTTGTTGATTTTGGTCGAGTGGCGGACATTCGAGTATTCTATTACTTGAGAATTTTGATTGTTCATTTGAGCTTCTTGTCCATATATATATCCGTACCTTTACCTACAACCCACATTACAACCAAAAAAGTCCTCTTAATTCGAAAAATTTGTGCTTTGATTAATTCCGAGTAATTTAGACGATCGACAAGCATATGTTGAAACGTGAATATCGACCAATTTTGAGCGAATTATCACATATTCAAGCAAGAAAATGAGTGAGGCATATATAATGATTTACGTGTTGAGAGTTTGTCATTTTAAGGCCAAGTCGATATTTGAGGCATATGGTAGTACAATCGTTGGAATTCCACTCGATAGAGTTAAACATTTTGAGGCATGTCTTATTTGAAACCGTATCCATATTCGTGTTTTGTTTTCTTTTCTCTTTGTTCGGGACGAACAAAGGTTTAAGTGTGGGGGAGTTGTCGTGACCATTTTTGTTACGTTTTTCGTTACTAATTTGTCGTTCTTTTTCCCCCGTTTTAAGTCTTTTTGTTAGTTTTTGGTTCGTTTTGTAGTTTGTTGTGTGTTTTGCTCTATTTTGGCTTTTTATGTGTTTTTCGTCTATTTTGTCGGTTTTCTATGTTTTTCTTCTTGTCTTTGGTGTGCAGGTTGAAAGCCCCATGAGGAATGAATTTATCCCGAAAATCGACCGAGCAATTATGGTTGCGTAGAGGAGTTCCTTATCTACACATAGAAAAAAGCGGAATCCAATTTCGAGTTCGGACGAACCCGAACGGGGCCGAAACGTAAAGTCCAACAACTACCGACCATTTGAAGGTTGGAAGACCCTAGAGGATTATATTCTGAGCAAAAGTTGAATTTGAAAGCATCATTGAATAGAGGGGTTCGTTAGCGACACGTAGGAAAAAATAGAACTCAATTCCGAGTTCGGATGAGCCCAAACGAGCCCGAATTGCAAAGTCGCGCAGCCCAGTCCTTCATAGCGGCACTATGCGAAGATAACTGGGACAGAGGCTTTTAGTTGAAATGCCTTAGGGGCAGTTATAGTCCTTAGCGGCCGCTAACCCAGGCTGGCAGCAACTCAGAATTTCTTTTCCCTTCAAACATGGCATGAGTTGGAAAAGGTCGGGAGTGGAGCAGTTAGGGGACAAAACTCACCTGGAAATAAGGATTTTGGGCTATAAGAACATGCCCTCTTGATCATGAAAAGAGAATCATTCATCTCCATCCTTGAACAAAGGGGGGGTTCCCCCCTCTTCACCATCTATCATTTCCTTCACCATTTTCTTAAGATTTTCTTAGTTTTTCTTGTTTTGTAGAAGCAACCCTTTGAAGCCTTGGACATTGTGGATTTGGTTTGTACTTGCATTTGACATTGGATTGCACATTATTAGTAAGTTTTCTTCTTTTTCATTATGTTCATGATGTTGAGAATGGCTTGTTTTGATGTGAATTCTTGTGTTCAAATTGCAATGTGTGGCTAATCCTTTAGCTAGGGGATAATCATTCCGGTTTGTTCTCATTTATGTGCATGTCGATAACTCAGTCTTGAAGAGTTGTTTTAATCATGAATTGATAAAATCATACTTGATAAAGTGTTATAACCTAAGAGTGACACTTAAGTTAATTTGTTGATATAATCAAAGAGTGACACTTTGATTTGTGATTGAATATTTATTTGTTTAGTTAGAGTTTGTTAATTCTACGAATTGCGACTTTTAGAACCGAAAGGGGAGGAGTCGTAGAGATAATCGATTTCAAAACCGAGAGGGGAGAAATTGGTGGAATTTGGCTCGTTTAGAGTATACATGTTCGGAGACGTATTGTCTATGTGTTAATTGTTTCGTTAATTCGCTCATTTATGTTTATCAGCATGTTCGGAGATGTATTGAGGTTAAACCGCTAAATGTGTTAATTAGTCGAGCCTTTTAATCGAGTTATTGATTGCCGTTAAATGTGTGTAGAACCGGAAGCGATTATTCCCGATACCCTAGCTCGTCTATCTTTTTATCGTTTATATTTTTAGGTAGATTGTTGTTTATTTGATTTCTTAGTTAATAATTCATTAAAAACCAATCTTTTGCTTAGTATGTTTAGGATTTATTTTCCTTTTATGTGTTGTCAATACCATTTCTAAATTCCGAACCCCTTCCTCGAGAGATCGACCCGGGAAATGAATCATTCGATTCGGTGCTCAGTAAAATAAAAATAATTTGCTACAACACGCTACAAGGCAAGATTGGTGGCTAAAGGCTACGCTCAGAAGGAAGGAGCTGATTATAATGAAGTGTTTTCTCCAGTTGTTAAGCACTCTTCCATTAGAATTTTGTTGGCCTTAGCAGCTGATGTTAAAGAAATTAGAGCACTTACACATGACTGTTATCGGAAAAACTCTGAAGATCTGGAGTCGCCGAAGGGAAAGAAGCACCGGAAAGCAGAAAGCACGGAGAGCACTGGAGAAGAGTTTCCCTTTTTTCAAACTACTTAAAAAGAAGACGGTTTTCAAATGGAGTGACGAGGCGCAGATGGCCTTTGAGAAGTTGAAAGAATTTCTGAGCGAGCTGCCCTTGCTGACCAAACCAGAACCAGGTGACGAGTTGATTTTATATATCTCGGTTGGGGAGTTTGCTCTGAGTTCAGTGTTGCTGCGGGAGGAGGGAAGCTCCCAACAGCCAATTTACTACACAAGTCGAGTACTCCAAGGCGCGGAGACGAGATATCCAGAAGTCGAGAAAGCCGCTCTGACACTAGTTATAACGGCCAGAAAGCTGAGGCCTTATTTTCTGAATCATATGATTGTGGTAAGAACGAATTTTCAACTGGGAGAAACATTGGGGCGACCTACAGTCTCGGGTCGACTCGTGAAATGGGCAGTCGAGCTGAGCGAGTATGCTATCAAGTACGAGCCGCGGCGAGCCATTAAAGCCCAGGCTCTAGCTGATTTTATTCAAGAAGGAACCAAACGAGAAGAGAGGAAGTGGATAATGCACGTTGACAAGTCCTCGGCCGCGAAGGGATCTGGGTTGGGAGTCATTCTTGTATTCCCCGAGGGCGAACAGCTCGACTTCGCGATTAGAATGGGGTTCAAGGCCTCAAACAATGAAGCTGAATACGAGACGCTTATCAAAGGGATACAACTGGCAAACGGTGGCGGAGCAACAGAAATCGCAGCACATTCCGACTCGCAGCTCGTCGTCGGGCAAGTGCTGTAAAATTGTGAAATTAAGGAAGACAGAATGATGAAGTATGTCGGAGAAATTCAGAGCCTCATACAAGGCTTGGAAAGGTTCGAATTGACACAAGTCCCCCGAGAAGAGAATAAACGAGCCGACTGGCTCGCAAGAATTGCAAGCTCAAACGAAGGTAAGGTGGAAAATCATATCACTACGTTGCACCTTGAGGGGAGTGTTCTAAGTGAAGCCATGGAAATTGACAAAAAAGGCGATTGGCGGAAGTCGATTCGCGAACTCTTGCATGGTCGAGTCCCTGCAGGGGACAAGCAAGAGGCGGAGAAGATGGCTCGATATCTAAGTAAGTATTTCGAAATCGACGGGATCCTATACAAGAAGTCGTTAGTCGGACCTCACCTAAGGTGTGTTTCCGAAGAAGAAGGGGTGCATGTTCTAAAAGAAATCCATGAAGGATGTTGCGGAGCGCACATAGGATCTCGAGCATTAACCGGCAAAGCCCTGCGAGCAGGATATTACTGGCCCAAGGTACGGGCAACGGCGGAGAAGCTCGTACGAGAATGTGATAAGTGTCAGCGACACGGCCAAGTTACACATGTTCCAGCTGAATATATGACGACAATCAACTCTCCGATTCCCTTCGCGCAATGGGGAATCGACTTGATGGGCCCATTGCCAATGGGGACGGGACAAAGGAAATTCTTGGTAGTCGCAGTCGACTATTTCAGCAAATGGGTCGAGGCGGAACACTTGGCGCGAATTAATGAGGAAAAGATGATACAGTTCTTGTTCAACAATATCTGCTGTCGATTTGGAATACCAAAGGTGTTAATCTCAGACAATGGAACGGAATTCCAAGGAAAACGAATCCAAGCGTGGTGTCTCGACATGGGAATTAGGCAACGGTTTGCATCAGTCGCACATCCACAAGCAAACGGGCAAGTCGAGGTCACCAATCGAACTATCCTCCAAGGGTTGAAGAAAAGACTGGAAAAGGCGTCGGGAGCTTGGGTCGACGAGTTGACAACAGTCCTATGGGCTTATAGGACGTCTCCAAGAAGTTCGACGGGACAATCCCCGTTTCACATGATCTATGGATGGATGCATTATTGCCGGTTGAGGTCGGCCTCGACTCCCACAAATCGAAGTACTACGAGGAAAAGAAAAACGAGGAGATGATAGAAGAAGCCCTCAACTTAATTGAAGAGGGACAAGAAGAAGCCTGGGTGCGGTCCGTCAAATACAAGCAAAAGATGCACGCGGCCTTCGACAAGAAGGTCCGAACCAGACGTTTTCAAGTTGGGGAAGCGAGCTGACGCTCTCAAACATGTCGGCAAACTCGAAGCTAACTGGGAAGGGCCCTATACCATCACGAAGGTGCTCGAGAGGGGCGCATATGAACTCGAGGATGGAGAAGGTCGACAACTCCCGCGATCCTGGCACGTGATCCATCTCAAACGCTTTTACGCCTAAGGCAATGTCTCGAACTATTTTTTGTACTGAAAACTTCTTGAATTGAATTCAATGATGAAATGAATCTTAAAGTTTGCGCTGCAATTTTTTTTCTTATGTTTATGCATCGACTTTATTATGATTGCATGGAAAACTGAATTTTTCAGAATGGCTATGAAGCCGGCTAACTCTGCAATGATTATGTAATCAACTGAGTACAACTACGAAGTTGTAAATTCTCGAGCAGAATCTCGAGCAGGCTGCGAGGCCTTCGACTACAAAGTCGACTAATACAACTACGAAGTTGTAAATTCTCGAGCGGAATCTCGAGCAGGCTACGAAGCCTTCGACTACGAAGTCGACTAATGCAACTACGAAGTTGTACATTCTCGAGCGAAATCTCGAGCAGGCTACGAAGCCTTCGACTACGAAGTCGACTAATACAACTACGAAGTTGTACATTCTCGAGCGGAATCTCGAGCAGGCTACGAAGCCTTCGACTACGAAGTCGACTAATACAACTACAAAGTTGTACATTCTCGAGCGGAATCTCGAGCAGGCTACGAAGCTTTCGACTACGAAGTCGACTAATACAACTACGAAGTTGTACATTCTCGGGCGGAATCTTGAGCAGGCTACGAGGCCTTCGACTACGAAGTCGACTAATACAACTACGAAATTGTAAATTCTCGAGCGGAATCTCGAGTAGGCTACGAAGCCTTCGACTACGAAGTCGACTAACACAACTACGAAATTGTACATCCTCGAGTGGAATCTCGAGCAGGCTATGAAGCCTTCAACTTCAAAAACGACTAACTCGAATACGAAGGTTGAAATCCTCGGATAAAGTCTCCAGCACATTACTAAACTCACACTTAAAGAACGAGAACTCTTGTACAACCAACATTACTACATAATATACACAACGAGCATTGCGACAGCTAAGAAGCTGTTCAAATTGTTGCTCGACTTCGACCAGCTTGCAAGAAGGGTTGGGGAGAAGACGAGTTGAAAAACAAACTTTTATCAGCTATGAAGCTGCTAAAATAATTGCTCGACTTCGACCAGCTCGCAAGAAGGGTTGGGGAGAAGACATACGGGAAATAGCAGCAAGATAATTTGAAATACAATTAACACAAGCGATGAAGGAAAAAAGAGTAATATTGATAAACGAAATCCATTACATCTCGAGTCGCCTCGACCTTTACACATCTTGAAAATAGGTCGAGGCAACATATCTTAATAATTTTCTTTTGAAACAAAAGAAACAAGGAAAACAGAAGCAACATTTCTAAGACTCGGCATCAGATTTTTCTTCTACATCATCGTCTCCAGCAGCAATGGTCTGAGTTTTCTCATCGCTGTCACCTTCATTGAGCGTCCCGACCTCCTCAGCACGAACGACTCCCCCTTGCTCGACTGCCTCGGCTTCTTCCTCCCCGGCCAACTCTTCATCCCTCCCGACTTCGAGAGATTCCTCATCATCCTCCCCACTTGTGCCGACTAAGCCGGTCGGACCGCCCAAGGGAGCGGGAGGAACCTCCAGTCGACCCTCCAACTTGACCTTGTGAATGGCCCTCGCCTCGAGACCAACCCACCATGGATGGTCGGGAGGAAGAGCCGCATCCCCCCTGTAGCCGGCGGGAAAGGGAAGAGTTTTTTTTACCGCCTCGCGGTCGAGCCTACCTTCACATTCGGTCTTTTCCACAGCCTTCTCCCAGGCGTCGAAGGTGAAGTTGAAGTACTGAAGAGTCGCAGGGCAAAGTTTGTCAAGGAAAGCGGGAGAATTGCAGAAAAGATTGATAGCTTCTTATCGATAATGTTCGAGAAACACGGAACCCATCGGGGACTTGAGAAAGGTCCTACGCCCCTCAAGGATCCCGGCTTCTCGCTCCACCATACTGTCATCTGCAGCCTTCACCAAATTGGCTCGCAGCTGATCGACAGTAGAGAGTCCGGCATCCTTCTCAATTTTAAGCTTTGAAACAAGAGCATTGGTCGCCAAAAGGTCGTCATCCTTCTTCTCGAGCTCGAGAAGAAGGTCTTCATACTTCTTCTTATACGTACGAGCGCCAGAGTCGGGCGAGCTGGTATCCTCAACCAGGGAAAGCATGATAAAAGCCATAAGCTGAAAAGGTAGCATATAAAACAAAATCAAGAACAGAATTGAAACCAAAGTAAAAACAGCCGACTGAAATCAGAGGAAAAGCAATTACTCGGGAAAGACATAGAAGGGCACGACTAGCACGATCATAAGGGTCCTGGTCGGCACGGGCCTTGTCGGCAGCAGGGATGACGGAGTCGAAATACTTAGCGATCTCGTGGGGATGAGGGTGATCCCAAAGTCGGGAAGGTCTCTCGAGGGTGACTGTCTCGAGCTGACCGGGAGGAGGAGCTTGCTCGACGGCCTTGCCCTTGTCCTTGGTCTTCTGGTGCTTGAGCAAGCCAGGGACAAGAGTGACGTCACCCGCATCTTGAGCCCGCTTCCGGGGAAGCGAGCCCGAAGCCTTTTTCTGACTCCCCGAAAGCGGGAATACAACCTTCGATTTCTTGACGGTAGTCGTCTCGGCTGCCGTCTCTTTCACACCCGATCCCGAACTGCCGTCGGGTTTCTTCGGAGGGGTAAGTCGAGCCGTGGACTTTCCATCGCCCTTCGACTTCTCAAACCGAGCAAGAACGGAATCTGCAGATAAGCATAAAATGTCAGACATGTCAGCACAGGCCCAAAATAGAGAGCATGAAAATCAGACTTACGAGGGTCGTCGAGACGAGGAAGATCCTCGTCGACAATGAGGCCGACATGACTAAGAAGGGATAACTCTTTGATCAACGGGCGAGCCATGTAGGTGTGTTTATTGAGCTCGGCCAGCATCGACTCGAATTTGGGGCACCGTGGCCGCTTATTTTGTTTAACCTTGGAGGTAATCCAAGCGTTCGGGTAGGGGTATTTACCGGAAGCAGGTCGAATAAAAACAAACTTCGACTTCCACTTAGTTACGTTTGAAGAAAGGTCGTCAAGAAAAGTAACGCTGGCGCGACGACTCAAACAATGGGCGTCTTTTATGAATCGGTAGCTATAACAGTGAAAAAGAAACTCCGGAGAAAAATATCTAAGTTTTATTCTGGAAACGACAATAAAAGCGATCATGATGCGAATCGCATTAGGACAAAACTGATTTATGGGTACATCGTACAGATCACTAATAGCGCGAAGTTCGGGTTGAATGGGAAAACGAAGACCGAACAACACTTGGTCGATAAAGAAGGTATAAAAACCGGGTGGAGGATTAGCATAGTCGTCAGTCGGTTTGGGAATGGCTAGTTCCCAGTCGGCAGGAAGACCGCTGTACACTCTAAAGCCCTCGACCTCGGCTGCAGAGGCATAACAAAAAGGATTTAAAACAGCTAACTTAGCTAAAGGACATGCTATTGAAACAACATCTCGAGCCTCGAGAAGAGGAACGATTATGGGTAAAGAAGAAGGACTTGTTCTATATACAGGAAAATCTAAGATCCTAAGGGGAATACCTCGGGGAATGAGGTCGAGACGAGGAGACTCTCTGACTCGGGATCTTCAGCCAAGACCCCCGACATCCACGCTTGTCTGTAAGCGTCCTGGTCAATACCGAAAGATGATACATCCGAATGGGAATTCGATGATTGATCGGCCGGTTTGAAACCGACTACTTGTACAGAATCGGACGACTGGGGACCTTCGTCGATCAAGCGCTCAATGGTATCGGGCGAAGAACCAGTGTCAGAATCTAGAAAAACGAGAAAGAAGAGTCGAGATCAGTAAAGGCGAATTTAGTGCGAGACGAGGAAGGGCATAACCAACAAAGAATAAATCGACTTATGGAAGTCGACATAAGTCGAGCCAGAGGATAATCACGGGAAATTGGTTTCGAAACAAAGGAAGTCGTGAGAATACTTCACCCGTCCTTATGACAATAAGCGAACATGGGCGAAGAAGGTCTAGGAGAACCAAACCCAAAATCAACCTAAAAAAGCGTTAATCGACTTGGAACCAGAAGTCGACTGGAGGCAAGAGTGAAATAAACAAGAAATCTAAAGGGAAACTCAAGCAAAGAAGATCTAACATAACTCGTGTAAAGCCATTCAAAAGAACACCAAGAACACAAGTTTTGAAACCCAGAAATGTCCAGGAAATATACAAAAAACAAAAAGAGAAGCAGCAGAAGTTAAAGAAATTAGAGCACTTACACATGACTTTTGTCGAAAAAACTCTGAAGATCTGGAGTCGCCGAAGAGAAGGAAGCGCCGGAAAGCAGAAAGCACGGAGAGCACCGGAGAAGTTTGAGAAAGTTCAGAAAGCAAGAGTGCAGAAAAGTAACATTTCGAAGAAAGGAGAGATACTTATAAAGGAGGTAACTGATTACCAGCCGTTAGATCACGATCTGATCTAACGGTCCCAAGTAAAGCGCGGAAAACGAGGAGACGGAGGTGAAGCGATGTGATAGGTACGAATTTGAATTTCGAAATTTAAAAGAGTGTCAGGCTGTCAGAGCTATCTCGAAGGTAATGATGAGGTCTCACAACAGCACCGTAGGATTACAAGACAAGGGCCTCGATGTCGAGGTTTGAATAAACGAGCAGATAAATCGACCGCCAAATTTACTCTTAAGCAGTCGACTGCTTAGAGTAATTTTTGGAGGGGATTAGATGATATAGCCACATAAGGATAACCCGGTCCAGAGGCTCCTTACTCGACCGGTGAACCATTTGAACAACTCGCATGTCGACATGACTCCGTCGACATGCTCAAATCGACTTCCCTAAAGTCGATTCTAAGGAGAGCAGTGGAGAAGAGGCAGAAATCGGTCTAATCGACTCTCGCAAGTCGACCTTAGCCTATCGACTTTCACTAGTCGATATCAATAGCGGAAGAACAACAAAAGCATAACTTCCAACCATCCAGATACTCTAAGTCGACTCTAAGAAGTCGACCTCGCTAAGACGATTCTCTGAAGGCGATTTTCACTCAAAAGAACGACAAAGCGTAGCCTCCGGATACTCATATGATCATGAGTCGACCTTACAGTGCTCGAGGTTGACTTCTTACGCCTCGAGGCCGAGAACGTGGTGACGATTCATCACACTTGCAGCATACTTAAAGTTTCATACATTACCAAGGATAAGAAGGAATCTTGTGATGACTCAGCATCCAGAGGAGACGAATCGACCAGGGCATTTTGGACCTTCTAGGTCCACCGACTCGGGCATTTTGGGCACTTCAAGTAAGTATTCACTCCTATATAAAGGAGGTGAGGTAACCCCAAACCCTAACTCTGATTCATTCCCATTCTCCCCCATAGCTGCTGCGCAGCATCTCTTCGTCACTCTCATACTGACTTGAGCGTCGGAGGCTCTACGCCGGAAACACCTCCGGCGTTGAGTTTTTACAGGAATCTTGCGGTCTAGCAACGATTGGAAAGCGGTTCAAGCAGATCTGAGCTCACATCCACCGGTTTACTCCAGATCCGGAAGTAGACACATCAGCAGCACAGTTGAATTTGGAGCTAGCTCAACTTGACGTGAAGACGGCGTTCTTAAACGGAGATTTAGATGAGGAAATCTACATGACTCAGCCAGAAGGATTCAAAATTCTTGGAAAAGAGAATTGGATCTGTAAGTTGAATAAATCGTTGTACGGACTGAAGCAATCTCCGAGACAGTGGTACGAACGGTTTGATAAGTTTATGATTGGGCAGAAGTACACACAAAGCAGACATGATCATTGTGTGTATCTACGCAAGCTGCAAGATGAATCTTTCATTTACTTACTCTTGTATGTGGATGATATGTTGGTTGCATCAAAGAGCCAAGTGGAGATTGATCATTTGAAGGCTCAATTGAATCAAGTGTTTGAGATGAAAGACTTGGGGGAAGCTAAGAAAATTCTCGGGATGGAGATAAGCAGGGACAGAAGGAGAGGCAAGCTTTGTTTGACTCAGAAGCAATATCTGAATAAGGTCCTACAGCGTTTCGGCATAAAAGATGAGACGAAGCCTGTAAGTACACCACTTTCCCCTCATATTAAGTTAAATGCAGTTGATAGTTTGATGTATGCAATGGTGTGTACAAGGCCCGACATTTCACAACCAGTTGGTGTTGTTAGCAGATATATGCATGACCCTAGTAAAGGTCATTGGCAAGCTGTGAAATGGATTCTACGGTACATTCATAATACTGTAGACGTTAATTTGTTTATGAGCATGACGAATTTGGCCAATGTGTGGTTGGATATTGTGATTCTGACTACGCGGGCGATTTGGATAAGCGAAGATCAACGACTGGATATTTGTTCACTTTTGCGAAAGCTCTAGTCAGTTGGAAGTCTACCTTACAGTCAACAGTTGGTTTGTCTACAACAGAGGCAGAGTATATGGCAGTTACTGAAGCTGTGAAGGAGGCTATTTGGCTTCAAAGTTTGCTTGAAGACTTGGGAGCTGGTCAAAAGCACGTCTTAGTGCATTGTGACAGTCAGAGCGCTATTCACTTAGCAAAAAATCAAGTATTTCATGCAAGAACGAAGTATATTGATGTTCGCCATCACTTTGTGTGGGAGATTCTAGAAGATGGAACCGTTGTGTTGAAGAAGATCAAGACGACGGAGAATCCTGCAGATATGATGACCAAGGTAGTGATAGCATTCAAGTTTGAACATTGTTTGGACTTGACTAACATTCTGCATATTTGAGTTGGCGCCGAGAGGCGCATTTGGAGGCACCGCCAGCAGTTGATTTGGATTGAAGAGTTGAAGTGGGAGCAAAATTAGTCAAGGTGGAGAATTGTTAGATTTTGATTAATTTGTTGTCCCACATCGGATGTATACCAAAGATGTGTAGGATCTTATTAGTATAAATAGGTCCCTTGCCTTTGGGTTACAATTGCACCTTATTCTATTATCTCCTCTCTTGGAAAAAAATCCTAATTTGTGGGTTATTTAACCTAGTTGTATTTTGTTGGTGAGTTTAGTAAATTTGGCGTTGCGGTTGGCGGTGCCCGGAGATGTAGGCTATTTTCGCCGAACTCCGTTATCAGCTTTTGTGTTCTTTTTATTTCTCGTCTTTTATTTATTTGTGTTGGCTTATTTTCGTTTGGAGTAGTGCTTGCCATATTTGTTGGAGGGGTATTTTTGTCCGCTGCGTTTGGTGTTCTACCCCAACACTGTTCACCATCACTACATGCTTGAAGAAACCCATAGATATTATTATGTTGGGGTTGTACCCATAGATTATGCTAATACAAAAGGGTCCTATATGATAACAAAATCCAATAACATGCACAAGGTACATAAAATTAAATCTTTATTTCCACAAGGAATTGAAGCTGAAATTATGTCTAATATGAAAAGATAAACATAAAACCAAATATTTGAAATAAAATAGATTTAAACCTTGCTTCATAGTTCAAGCCTTCAAGCCTTTATCTTCTTCAATTGGTTTCTAGTTCTATAAAAATAGAACATTTCCAACAAACTAATATTATAACATCCTAATTAGTTTATATTCAATAAATCAGAATACGGAACTAAAATCAGCGTGCAGAAAACTAAAATTAATTTCTTGAACTCACTTGCATCAATATTGTTGAATTGTCATATTTTGTCACCCAATGCCAAGCTCACCAGCTTGAGTGACTCGATCTTGCCGTTAAACATGAAGAATTGCTAGCCGTTGGTCCTCGAGCCGGAATTGGCCATGGACAGGACGTCCGACATGGTGTGCTTCATGATGAAATTCTCGTCGGTGACCTTAGAAATTTATGGACATAAGCATATAAAATTATAAAACATGAAATATTACCATTATCCAGTTTATATCAATAGCAAAAACATAAGCATATAAAGCATTACTATGAAGTATGAACTCTATCAGATTTAAATATTTTATTCATGAATTGAAAAATGAGAAAAAAAAAAATATTAAAACTGAAATTGTATTTGAGCACTTTCGGTTGTTTTTTCCTATCTATTTTCATTGGGAGAACCTTTTGCTATATATATAATTGTAGTATTGTTACAATTATTTGATAAAAAGGTTTGATAAAGAGAACCGAAGAGAAAATAAGCTGTAGAGCTAGCAAATGATACAACCCCTAGCGCCCCACTCCCAATCTAACCCCTAATCTACATCATATTTACACTTTGAACACTCCTTTCTTGATTAGTTAATTTCCACTCGCAATCTAACCCATATTTTTTGATTTGCTAGTTGAAAACTTAATCGATTGCATTGAGAATTATCTGAATATAGTTAACTGAAGAGCAAAAAGCTGTAAAGAGAAATGTGAAAAAATCCTGACAAACGAAAAAACATACCTTTCTCTCTCCACGACCTGTCACCGGAGAATCGCCGGTCACTGGAGGACTGCTGGAATCTGGTCGCCTCAGTCAGCCGATGAAAAGGCATTGTCGCTAACCATGGCACTGCCTTTTGCAAGCCCCCATGCACATATAGAGTCTTCACAAGCCCGCCTGCTAATAACGGAATAGAAACACCTAAAATGTAAGGAGGAAGAAAAAGAACCACAGATTTTGTAATTACAAAAGAGAAAAATCAGAAAATATAAAAATGTTACAAATCAAGAAATAATCCAGCATCGCTCAGGCACTTCACTTTTTTAGTCACAGTGCAAAATAAAAGCTAGGCCACCAGCCGATAAAAACTGGAAAGAAGTGTCAGAAGGGAATGAAAACTACAAGAGATGAGAAAAGAAAAAAAAAAAAAAAAAGAACAAAAAAAAAAAAAAAAGAATACGAAAAACTAAATCAAATAAAGATCAATTTACTTGGTCAAAATAGCGCCTTTAGAAATCAATTCATCCATTGCAGCTCCCCATATCCGGTGTCCTCTAGAATGCAAACCCGCAGCCTGCACAAATTTATGTCTTATTATAGCATGTAAAAAAAGGAATTTAATTTTCGAAATCACAGACATTCTATTGGGACATGTAGCTATTTTATCAATGGCACCTGTGGAGGGGGAGCAACTCTAAAACAAGAACAATACATAATGAAACTTGTAATTATAAAATTCCAGACAGTAACCAAATGGGATAGAATGCTAACAGACCTCATTGTCACCATCCCCAGCAGAGGCAGCACCATCACAGTAGTGTACCTTTACTTTGTTCCAGTTGAAAAAATCAGCTTATAGTAAAATAAAAATTAAATAAAGTAAAAAACCATCATACAAAGCGGGGAAAGAAAAGGTTTATTCAGTCTTATGGACCTGGATTGTCTTCAGCCTTACTGCTAAGTAACCCTGTGAATGGAATTATCTTCTGAAAATTTGTTGACAACCCATGCGTGTCGGTTTACGGTAAATACATGACCTGAGACTATTGCACCTTCCTTCACCCAGCTACAAGGCTAGTAAAGTGAAGTTTATAAACAAGCACACACACAAAAAATTACGAACAATCAATATATTTTTGTAAAACATATGTAGTAGTCTGGTTCTATACATGCCAAAATTGATACTGACCAAAAAATAGTTATTAAAAAACAAAGCTATTCACAAAAACCAATAATTTTCGTATCCTATCAACCTGTCAACCTTTCAGTAAATTTGTGAACTAAATAGTTACAAAAATTAAGGTCAGAACAATATTGTTGGGATGATTTTAAAACTAATGTACAATGAAAAGTGATTGAGTTAGTAAAGCATGAAGACTATACGAAAGAGTAAATAAAAAAATCATACAGTCTGCTAAAGTGTAGGCTGCAAGCCATATATATGTTTGAGTACATGTATAAGTTCACAATCAGATAGATAAATGAAAAATAGAGGCCTTTGTATTACTCAAGAGACTGATAGTTTCTGAAAAAGGTGAAATATTTGATATACAATGAACCAATAAAAAGAACCTAAGAATTTATACAATAATTTTTATTAAAATAATGACTTAGCAACATTATTGTATTACTTGATGATATTAAGCAGCAGCCAAACTTTTTACGACGGTAGTTGCACAAACTTCAACCAACAACACTAGATTACTAATTATAAATAGGAAAACTTCATACACTATTAGTGAAATGAATATAAATTTGTTAATAAATATAATATATTAAGGAAGGTAAATAGTTATGTAAAACTTTATTATAGAAGAAATATACTCTAAGCATATAACTGTTGTGTTTCCACAACTTCTAATAGAGACTGATGAAGGTTGCAAAGCATGAATGAAAATAAAAATAAGTAGGAAGAATTAATTTTAAAATGGAGTAAAATAGTTTGAGACCCTTTTACACCATACACTATTTAGGGAAATTATTTTGGCACCAAAACTGTGGAAAATTATTTTCTTTTTGGCTATGCAATAAATTTTATAGAATGACAACATTATTTTCCGTTTAGTAACTAACCCGACAGCACATAAAGAATTTATATTTGGCGATTTGTACAAAAGTACAAGGGCGAATTACATCTGGCCATGAACAAAACTCAAGTTAGCATGTTTATCATAGACAGACATACATAACATTACATGAACAAGGAAAAATAATGGATAAAGAAAGAAAGAATATTTTCTTTTTTTTTTTTTTNAAATTATGACCAACTAGTTGAACATACTAACAAAAGCAAAACACCAAACATATGAAAAAAAATAAAATAAAAAAGCACAAACAAAGGAAACCACAACATACATAGTTTAAGTGATGAAAAACAATTGGCTTTTGTACAAGTCGTAACATAACATATGCTTGTTGATATACATATACACACATCATATACAAACATAAAAAACCATATATTTATCTCATAAGCAGCCAAAACAAAGAAATGAAAAGCAAAATAATTATACTGTTAAGTTTAAAAATGAATCATAACACAAAGGGAAGCCAACATCAATTTTTTCCCCTAAAAAAGGAGCAACAGGCACAAAACAAACTCAATCCTATTCCCTCGTTAATCTATCATTGGCCATTATGGATTACTTTTATGAGATAAACATAGTTCTTTTTAAAAAACCAAGGCCAGTTGTTATCATCAACATGTTATTCCACATCTCAATACCACATATCTCATTAAGAAGTAGACCAGAACAACAAATTCTAAAAGAGAGTTAATGCAGACAACCTAAAACCAAGAGAATTCTAAAATATACATATAGGTCTACTTGGTTTATTTCTGTCATATCGTTTGGCTAATTCACATAGAGCATGAAAGGACCAGGATAGTAGGAGTGGATAAAGCATGTGTTGTAAAAAACATTAATAATTGTACAGTACTTCAACACAGCCACACCTAACAAACTAAGAAAAAAAAAATGAAAAACTACACTATTTACCTTCAATTGCCAACACTAATAATCGTACAGATAAAAAAAAAAAGTGAAAAATACACTATTTACCTTCAATTGTCCGCCATTTGAATGCAACCCAAGATGAAGGTAAGAAATTGGGATTTATTTATTTATTTAAAAATAAAAAAAATTAAGTGGACAAAAAGCAAAAAATTTAAAAATATGTAGACAAAAATCAAAACCACGTATTTTGAGAATACGTTTTTATTTAAAAAAAAAAACGCATTTTCAAAATACGTTTTATAGAGTAATTAAAATAAAACGTATTCACATAATACGTTTTAAAAAAATTAATAAATAAACGTATTTTGGTTATACGTTTTACAAATAATTAAGAACTAAACAAATAATTAAAAACTAAAACGTATTATCAAAATATGATAATACGTTTTATAAATAATTAAGAAATAAAACGTATTTTGATAATACGTTTTATATTTCAAAATTAATGAATAAAAAAATTAATATATAGTATGTGTTTTGTGTTTTGGGCTCGTTTGGGCACGTCTGAACTCGAAATTGAGTTCCATTTTTTTCTATACGTAGCTAACGAACCGCTCTATTCAATGATGCATACATGACAAAATTATTCTTGAAATCATATTCTCCAAAAGCTCTTGACCTAAACATTAAACGTGTTTCGCGCGACTTTATTTCTTGGGCCCGTTCGGACTCGTCTAAGCTCGAAATTGATTTTCGCTTCTTCCTATGTGTCGCCAACGAATCTATCTATACAACCATGATTTCCCGGTCAATTTTTGGGCTAAATCTATTCCTCACGGGCTAAATAATTAACAAATCACCTATTATATAAATAAACAAATCCTCCGTGGACCATCTATTTATATAATGGGTGATTTGTTAATTATTTAGCCCCGTGAGGATTAGATTTAACCCGAAAATTGACCGAGCAATCATGGTTGTGTAGGTGGATTCGTTGGCGACATATAGGAAGAAGCGGAAATCAATTTCGAGCTTGGACGAGTCCAAATGGGCCCAAAAAGCAAAGTCGCGCGAAACACGTTTAATGTGTAGGTCAAGAGCTTTGGGAGCTTATGATTTCAAGAATAATTTGGTCATACATGCATCATTGAATAGAGAGGTTCGGTAGCTACGTATAGGAAAAAATGGAATTCAATTCCGAACGAACGTTGTTGTCGTTCGCGGTCACGACGTCTTCTACCTCCACCAATGTTGGCATGGGGGCCTCGCCCTCTGTGACTGTTTTCTGGGATGGGACGTAGTCCTCCTCGGATAGAATTTGACTGAACGACACTCCTTGTGTGACCTCTTGGCCTCCAACAGTCAGAGAACTATAGGCAATATTGCAGAACTGTTGGTCAGATAACTATAGGCAATGTTGTAGGACTGTTGGAATGCGGCTTGCGCCCATGGAGAGAGTGTAGGAAATATGTCTTGAATATTCGCTAACGAGTTATAAACCCCCTCCAGGGCTTGAGTTTAAAAATAAAATTCAAAGTAATTAATATGAAACACCAAAAAAAGAAAAAAAAAATAATAAAAAAACCACAAATTATGAACACTTACATCGCACATCTCCCGCTCGGCAACTGTCTGATAGTCGCCGTCCTGTTGGACCACCGTGTACTTGGTAGGGTCACTGATAAGTTTTACAGTCCTAGTGTAAAACCAATCAATGTAACCCTACTCAGCCTATAGAAAGTGATCCACAGGGGCATCTTGGAGGACATTTTGTTCTCTTTCATCGACTCAGCCCTTGGTAAGCTGTGAATGAAAGGCGGCCCAATCACCAAATGCCCTCCCAGTCATTCCACGACCTCTGTGATGTGTCTCTCATTCTTGCTCACCACCAATCATCGGATTTTGGGGGATAGACTGCTGACACCCAAACTGACGGAGAACCTTATCAGACAAGTGGACTTCACGTATGTTCCAACAGAAGATCCACCCCTTATACATCCAAATATGTTGATCTTCTGTGCACTCATCCGAGAGAGTACCTATAGTTCTTTGACTGTTGGAGGCCAAGAGGTCACACAAGGGGCGTCGTTCAGTCAAGTTCTATCCGAGGAGGACTACGCCTCATCCCTGAGTACACAGTCACACAGGTTGAGGCATCAACCCGCTGCCAACATTGGTGGAGGTAGAAGACATCGTGACCGCAAACGACAACGACGCCCGTTCGGACTCGTCTAAGCTCAGAATTGAGTTCTGTTTTTTCCTATACGTAGCTAACGAACCCCTCTATTCAATGATGCATACATGAACAAATTATTCTTGAAATCATATTCTCTCAAAGCTCTTGACTTACACATTAAACGCATTTCGCGCGACTTTGTTTTTTGGGCCCGTTCGAACTCGTCCAAGCTCGTAGTTGAGTTCCGTTACTTCCTATATGTCGCCAATGAACCCACCTACACAACCATGATTTTCCGGTCAATTTTTGGGTTAAATCTATTCCTCACGAGGCTAAATAATTAATAAATCACCTATTAACAAATCCTCCATGTACCATCTATTTATATAATGGGTGATTTGTTAATTATTTAGCCCGTGAGAAATAGATTTAGCCCGAAAATTCACCATTCAATCATGGTTGTGTATAATGGTTCATTGGACACATATAGGAAGAAGCGGAAATCAATTTCGAGCTTAAATGAGTCCGAACGGGCCCAAAAAGAAAAGTCGCGCGAAACACGTTTAATGTATCGGTCAAAAGCTTTGGGAGAATATGGTTTCAAGAATAATTTTCAATGCAAGCATCATTGAATAGAGGGGTTTGTTAGCTACATATAGGAAAAAACAAAACTCAATTCCGAGTTCAGACGAGCCCAAACGAGCACAAAACACAAATACATACTACATATTATTTGTTTTTCAATAATTTTAAATTATAAAACGTATTATCAAAATATTATTTTTTAATTATTTATAAAACGCATTATGATAATACATTTTATTTCTTAATTATTTATTAAATGTATTATCAAAATACGTTTTATTTATTAATTTTTTATAAAACGTATTACTGAAATACGTTTTATACTAATTTTTCAATTATTTAAAAAAATAACATTTTGCAAATATAATTTTAAAACGTATTACCATAATACATCTTTTTAAAAAAAGTTAATTAAAAAAACGTATTATGAGAAAACGTGCTAAAGAAATTAAGTAGAGGAAAGCCGCTCCTTCCCCAAATTGCCAAAACCGTCGCAACCCTAGCTTCCATCTAATTCAGCCGGTTTGCGCCTCCTTCGGCTGCCGTCCGGTATGTCGGTGGACGGCCCTCCACTGTACAACCATGGATTTGGTCGCGGGGCTTTCCTCTTTCGTCGTGTTCGAAGGGGCGAGGGTGGGTTTTCGACAGGTTGCTCGGATCTGGGTGAAGCTCGCCGGAATCCTGAAGCAGCGGGGAATAGTGGAGTACTGCGACCGGAGATGGTGGTGGCCTGGACCTGCCTGCGTTCGCGCCGGGTTGTGGCAATTCATCTCACCGAGCTCTGAGGTATGCTCTGTTCCCCATCTCTTACTCCCGTCGGGGCTGTTTTGCGACCTCCTATCTCCGGCACCTCGATGGAGCTGTGGTGAAGGGCAGGGTTTTTGGGGCTGGGCGGAGAGCGGGTCGCTCATCCGGGCTATGTAGGTTCGGTAGGGCTTTGACACCGTTCGCTCTTCTTCCTACCTAGTTCTCTGTTGCGGAGTCTGAGGGAGGCCAGCCGTTTCCGACATTAGCTAGTGGTGTTATTCGAGGTCGGGACGGTGTCGGACTGGGCTAGTGGTGGTAGCCGGTGGGAGGGCGATTGTGGCTTCTTACAGTCGGAGAGCGGGTCGATTTGTTTGGTTTGATTCGGAAATCGGGTCCTCGTCTTTTCTAGGCGATAGACAGTGGCGGGCGTGGGTCTGGTGCTTCAGCTCTCTCCAAGATTCGGCCTTTGTTTGCTGTTCATTTCGGATGTTCTGTTGAGGGAGGACTTCCTTCTTTTAGTTTGTTCTTAGGTTTTTGGTTTTGTTTTTCAGCTTGCCTGTTTAGTCTGTGTTTTGTCGTTCTGTCTTGTGTTTTTGGTTTGGGCCGTTGGCCCCGGTGTTGCCCGAGTTGTGAGTGAGCATTACCCTATTGGGGTCGTTTTCCCTCATTCTCCTCTTGGGAGCTTTTTAGTTTTTGTAGTGTGTTTGTGTTCTAGTGTGTCACCGAGTATTCTAGCTTTGCTAGATATCAGATTTAGGCAGTCTTCGGACCTGTCCTCCCAAGTTTCCCAGTCGTTGGTTGTATTATTCAGCTATTGGCTGTATCATTGCACATTTATGCATTTATTTATAAAACCTCTATCGTTTCGAAAAAAAAAAAAAAAGAATACGTGTTTTTTATTTTTGTCCACCAATTTTTTTTCTTTTTATTTTTGCCCAGTTATTTTTTTTATTTATATATATAAACTACCCAAGAAATTGCAGCCAATAGCACTCTTAATTCCTTCACATAGGACTGGGCACCCATTTGCATAAATCGCAAATTTAAAATTGAAAAAAAAAAAACGAAAATGAACTCCAATTCATTAATTGTAAATTCTAAAAAGCAATTATGCAAACCCTAACAAATAAAAGGAAAGCAAAATAGAATTGACTTACGAGTACGAATCTGGTACGTAGATCTTGTGGTTGAAGATGAAAAAGTGCAGGTCCGACCGGCGATGGCCATGGAAAGGACTCCTCTGTGTGTTTCTTCATGATGAAGTTCTCGGACGAACTTGGCGTCGTAGGTCGACTCGCTGGTGGTACCTTTTCCGGTGGTGAAATCGCGTCGCTAACACACAGCGGCATAAGTTCTCAGCCATCTATGGCATGAAAAGCTCCATCATGAATCGCCCGGTGATCTGGCAGCAGAATTTTTCCTCTCTTCCTGTGAGAGGAGATCGGTCAATTGGGGTTTCTTAGTAGGTGTGTTTTCGGTCTGACACCTTCGTTCTCCTTAAGCAAAAATGATTTCAATTGTGTTACCTAAACAACGTCGTTTCTTAGGTAAAGTGAACACGAGTCGATCACTAAGGGCAAGTAGCTCCTTTAT
>BKCP01012514.1:1376049-1421736 GCA_008636005.1 Striga asiatica
CNGGAGTTCATCGAGAACGTGTTTCAAAAAGAATTGGTTGCATGGCTCGGGCAGTGTTTGAATACGATGATGGAAAAGGATACAAAATTACATATTTCGAAGAGAAACACAGCCACAGTTTGACGTTGGAAGCACATTATTTGAATGCAAACAGGCAACTGAACTATGACCATCAGAAGTTTGTCCTTAATTGTGTAAAAGCCAACATTGGACCTGCTAAAACACACAGGTTATACAAGGAAATGATTGGAGGATATGAAAATGTTGGTGCTCTGGCAATTGATTTCAAAAACTTCAAAAGAGAACTTATGACTTACATGTCAGGGGCAGATGCACAACTCATCATTCAGAAATTTCTCAACAAGCAGGAAGTTTACCCGGACATTGCATTTGAATATGCTGTGGATGAAAATAATCAATTAAGCAGGATCTTTTGGGCTGACCAGATTTCAAGAAAAAATTACCTCATGTTTGGAGATGTTGTTTCATTTGACGCAACCTACAACACTAACAGGTACGCAAACATTTCCCTTGTCTTGACTCTAATTTATATGTAATGTATGCTTTCTAGTAGGATGTGAGTTAAACTGACTTTGCAACTAGATGTAACTAACCTAGCAACGTATGATAACTAACCTAGCTCTCGTTGCCGGAATCCCAGGTCTCAATCGCCGCGAAATCCAAAGTCCTGTCAATGGTACTGTAGCGTCGGAGGCTACCCCACCGGTCAGGCAAGAAGTCCAAGGTAAATCCGGAAAAATATTAAAGGATACAAAGATTCACGACCTTCCCGTTGCTGGTAGCTCGGATTTTAATCGGGCAGAACACAACGGTCCAAAAATCGAAGCACCAGTCACCGGGTCCTCCAATGGCAATCCGCCGGTCACTTCGCGATTGTTCGCCGCCGACTCCGTGGATGTCGCAAATCAGAGTTGTCTTCCAGTTCATTTCGGCTCTTTACCGGTGTTGTCAAAAATGGTGCATACAGTGAATAGCGGCGCCTCAGATAATTGCAACCCTCAGCTGCAATATCACTCCGTTTCAATCAACCCATCTTTGGGCCAAGTTCATTTTGGGCCCAATAACAACTCAACACTTCCTCAACCATTTAAACAAACACTCCTTCAGCCCGATCCCAATATCTTTAAACCTCAAGCCCATTCTATGCAGCCCAACCACCCTTTCAATCCCCAGCCCACCACCGAGGATGACTCCCCCAAAACCAAACACGACAATATCCTCAACTGCCAACCAAATGTACCTTCTACCCGACAGTCAGAGGACGGCCACTTTGCCGGCGGCCACGCCGGAGCAAACAAGGACATCACGGCCACCGGTAAATCACCTTCGGACGGCACTTTATCGGGGGAGGCTATGAAATCGGCTCTTACGGCCGGAATTCTAGGACCCCGGCCAAATCCCACCTCCACGACCGACTACCTTGACGGAGTAGTTTCTTTTACCGCCGAAAAATCTGAAACGGCCGTTTTGTATGCGAGAGAAGACGGTGTCCATACTACGGGTCCAAGCTCGAAACACGTGGCCAATCATAACGGAAATCCACCGACCGAAACACCGTCGACGGGCTCCCCCGAGGCGAACCACACTACAAACGGCCCACCACCACTCTCGACCACCGCCACTGGCCCACTTTCATTCCGAGAGGTTATTACGGGGAAGAAAAATGGTGACACGGGCGGCCCACGTACGACGCCCAAAGATTTCACCTTTGACGGGGAATACGAACATGCCTGCGGAACCATCATCCGCTCGGAGGGAAACAAGGTGAAGGCCCGATACACTGAAGCCGAATCTGTCTCGCTTGCAGGTAAGCTAGCTAACACTCTGGTCTTTAAGTTTTCATATGCTATCCCCGCTCCCCGAGACATATCTGCTGGGTTAGGAAAACTGGGTTTTAAGGGTAGAGTGTCGTCGAAGTGGTATAATTTCAACCACCTTCTAGTCTCGTTCCATCTTCCCGAGGACTATAATGAGGTCTGGCTTAAGACCTCCATTCATTTATGTGGATGCCCAGCTAGGGTATTCAAATATTAAGCCGGGTTTAACCCGAAGACGGAGGCGCCGGTTGTCCCCGTGTGGTGTCGCCTTCCCGGCCTCCCACCCCATCTTTATGATCGTGCTGCCATCACTACACTAGCTAAGTGTATTGGGCAGCCGATTCGTATCGACGCCCCGACAGCCCTTCAAACGAGGGCTAATGTGGTGCGATTTTGCGTTGAGATTGATCTGAGAGCTGAGCTCGTTCATGAGATTGAGATTGAACAGGGCTCGGAATCTTTTGTTCAGCGGGTGATCTACGAGAAGATCCCAGCGTTCTGCACCTCGTGCAGCCATGTGGGTCACATTGCGGCCGATTGCTACATCAGTGGCAATAAGCCACGGCCCGCTCTCCCGCAGCGCCACCGCGCGACTCAGCGGGGGCCCTCCACCAGCCGGAGGGACTCGAAGGGAAAGGGCAAAAGCCCTCTTCGCAAGCCCGAGACCCCGAAGGGGTCTAAGGATAAGGGCAAGGCTGTGATTGTCGATACTGCCCAAACTGGGAAGGATGCCGATCCTAACCAGCCTAAGCAGTTGGTCTTAGCGGGTCCCAAGCCCAAGTCCACGGGCTTTCTTCCTAGACAGACCTTACAGACGGCCTTCAAGGCCAATCACTCCTACTTTGCTATTCTCTCCCCTGAGGCGGAGAAGGAAGCTATTCCTTCCTCCAGCAGGCCTACTAAGATTACCGACCTTACGCTTCTGGATGACGATGACCTCCTTGGAGACGACATGGATCAGCCGGACGGCATGACCAGGAGAGAGTCCATCCATCTATCCGACGATAGTGCACGCGATGCCGGTCCTTTGACCGTGCGCGCATCTAGCCCGGTCCGATCTTCGGATTCGAGGGCTACTGCCGCCACCGCCCCCCTGAAAGGGGATGAGTCGGCCCACCCCATCCCTGCTGAGACTCGGAGCTCGGTCGAGCTGATAGCCAACTCTCAGCCCACTCCTACCGGCGAGCACCCGAGCGCTCTGCCTGTTGGACCCCCTCTTTCGCCCATCCTCGAGTAGATATGCGGGCTCAACCGCGCGCAGCATGACGTCTCGTGCGAGAGCTTCGCCTCTAGTGCTTTTCTTCAACTTGACAGACGGGAGACAGCCCCGGAGATGGGACAACCCGCTAATGCTGCTATAGGTCAGTCTGTCCAGCCAGACGACTCACAGGCTACGAGTACATACCGAGGCAGACAGGCCTCGAGGACCAGAGCCATGCTGCATACGAGACGGCGGACGATCTCCCCTGCTATTGGACCCTTCCGCCGCACGACACGACGGATGACTTTCCATTCTTTAGGTGGCCCGAATCAGCCTCGCCATAGGCGGACTACGTCCGGTGGCTCTTGCGACCGTTGATATGTCCATCACATCCATTACTTGGAATGGCCGTGGCCTGGCGAACAGAGCTACTCTTTCTCACCTTCATTCTCTCATTCGTGACCACAGAGTCAATTTTGTTGGCTTTATTGAGCCGATGATTCGCACTCCTTCTTTTGACCACTACTCGCGTCGTCTGGGCTTCCATTCGGGCGTGGGTAATATTTCGCACAAGATCTTCTTCTTCCACTCGCGTGACTACACTTGTCGGGTCCTTTGCGACACCGATCAGGTGCTTCACGTAGAGATTTCCGCTGCCCATCTTCCGGAGCCCATCTTTCACACCTTGGTTTATGCCAAGTGTACTAGGGTCGGGCGATATGATCTTTGGGACACCCTGCGTGAGATTGCCGAGAGTATGGAGGGATTGCCATGGATGGTTAGTGGCGATTTTAACATCTTTCTGCACCCCGATGAGCGCGTGGGTGGCTGCACGGACAGATCCCGAGAGATGTGGGATTTTGCGCAGACTGTGGCGGACTGCGAGTTGCTTGATGCTGGATGCGAGGGGGAGCCCTTCACGTGGGTTAGGGACAACCTCAAGGAGAGGCTCGACCGTGCTTTGATTTCTGAAGCGTGGTCGAAGGTGTTTGCGGTCACGACCGTCACGCACCTCACTCGATTTGGGTCTGACCATTCACCCCTCCTCATTAGATGTCGTTTTTCGAGCACTCCTCGCCGCGCTTCCTTTAGGTTCCAAAACATGTGGGTTCGCCACCACTCCTTCCACGACACTGTCAGGGATTCCTGGCTTCAACTGACTGGGCTCTTCGGGATGCGCAATCTCGAGGCGAAGCTTGGCAGACTGCGGCGTCGGTTGAGACAGTGGAACTGGGATGTCTTTGGAAACCTTCATCACCGCCTTACTGCAGCTCAGGGTGCGCATGCGTCGGCTGAGCGGGCCTATGACCTGGACCCCACTCTGGAGAATAGGACCGCCATGCACCGCTGCCACGCCGAGTACCAGCTCCGACTCCTTATGGAGGAGGACTTCTGGAAGCAGAAGGCGGCCGTTCGCTGGGTGGCCGAGGGCGAACGGAACACTAGGTTCTTCCAGGGCTACGTTAGGCAGAAGCGTGCTAAGTCGTACATCCATAGCATCGAGGCTAATGGGTCATCCTTGACTCAGGAGGCTCAGATTAGGGAGTCGGCTGTTGCTCACTTCCAGACCCTCTTCACCTCTGACAGAGGGTCCCTCGCGGCCCCGAACGCTTGTTTTTTCCCCACCATCCCTCCTTCGGTCGATCTCATTGGCCTCTGTGAGCTCCCGAGCAGGGAGGAGGTTAGGGATGCTGTATTCGGGATTGATCCCAACAGCGTTTCTGGCCCGGATGGTTTCTCCTCCCTCTTCTATCAGGTCTGCTGGGATATTGTCGAGACTGACGTCCAGGAGGCGATGTTGGATTTTTTCTCCAGCCACCGGATGCCGGACTCCTTCACGTCTACCTCTGTCGTCTTGATCCCCAAACGACCCAACCCGAGCTCTTGGTCCGATTACAGGCCCATCAGCCTGTGTAACGTGACCAACAAGCTCATTTCGAAGATTCTTAATGGCCGTCTTTCCCCCCTTCTCCCCTCTCTCATCTCTCCGAACCAGAGTGGATTCGTCAAGGATCGGGTCATTAGTGATAATATCCTTTTGGCCCAGGAGATGATCCACGACATCTCCCGAGCGGACTGGAAGCGGGCTCCGAATATCGCGCTGAAGCTGGACATGGCTAAGGCGTATGATAGGGTTGAGTGGCCGTTTCTTAGGGAGGCGTTGGCTAGGATGGGATTCCCTGAGCGTTGGATCAGCTTTGTGGAGGCGTGTGTGGAGCATTGCACGTTCTCGGTCCTGATTAATGGCAGCCCCACCGATTTCTTTCCCTCTTCTAGAGGCCTTAGACAGGGCGACCCTCTTTCCCCTTCCCTATTTGTCCTTGCGGCGGACTACCTCTCTCGATGCCTTGACGGCTTCATCCGCGACTCTCCCCACATGACCTATAGCACCTGTGGCTATGGTCCTACCGTCTCTCACATTTCCTACGCGGATGACATCATTATCTTCACCCGGGCGGATGATGATGGACTGGTCGAGCTCATGCGCCTTTTGGAGCACTATGGCTTGGTCACCGGTCAGCTGGTCAGCGTGCAGAAGAGCACCTTCATCCTTTCATCTGCCACAGTGGACAGGTGGGCTCAGCGGGTCCACGACACTACTGGCTTTGCGCGTGGCGACCTTCCCATTACCTACCTCGGGGTCCCTTTATATAAGGGCAACCTCACGAGAGCGCTCTTTGCGGGCGTCAGGCAGAGGATGATCGACAGGATCTCTGGTTGGTCGCATAGACATCTTTCTTTCGGTGGTCGGCTAGCGCTGATCAAGAGCACTCTTAGCTCTCTTCCGATTCACTTGCTTATGGTCCTCGACCCCCCTAGGTCTACTCTTGACGAGCTTGACCAGATTATGGCTCGTTATTTCTGGGGTTATGAGGACGGGTCTGGGAGGGGGAGACGTACTCACTGGGTGAGTTGGGACTCTATCTGCCGCCCCCTCCCAGAGGGTGGCCTTGGCATCCGCCGCCTTAGGGACATTGTTACAGCTTTCTCATACAAGCTGTGGTGGCGCTTCAGGGAAGGAAAGTCGCTTTGGGCTCAGTACCTTCGCGGCAAGTACTGCCCTAGACGTGCCAACCACCCTTGTTGGGTCACGGCTGTTGATCATGATAGCAGACAGTGGCGGCGCCTCACTAGGGTCGGGAGGCGAGCCCAGGATCACATCTTTTGGGTTTTGGGCGGGGGCGATGTCAGTGTTTGGGATGAGTGGTGGGTAGGTGATAGGCCGTTGTCTAGGGATAGGCAGGTGTCGCATTCCCCCTACCTGCTCGTGAGCGACCTCTGGACGGACGGGTCGTGGGATAGGGGGAAGCTTGATAGGGAGTTGGGGGCTGGTGCGGGTTTTAGCGAGCAGTTATTAGATCAGATCCAGCAGATCCCTATCTCGGGGGACGGTTCAGATAGCATGAGGTGGAGACTTACATCATCAGGTGTGTTTTCTACTACCTCGGCTTGGGAGCAGATAAGGCTGAGGGATCGGCCTAATCTCCTCTTCGGGGCTATCTGGAGTGACCTTTTTACGCCTACTATTTCGGTATTCCTTTGGCGCCTTCTCTTGCGCCGGATACCCGTCGATACTGTGCTACACGCGAGGGGGATCTCCTTCCCCTCTCGGTGTGTGTGTTGTTCTGAGACTGGACGCCATGAGACTGAGACCTTTACCCACCTTTTTCTAGAGAGTGAGATTGTGAGGAGAGTGTGGGAGCATTTTGCCACTTGGACTCATATATCCCTACCCACCACATACAGTTTTTTTGAGCTCCTGAGTTTTTTCTCACAGAGCACACACCTTAGACACGTGGGCTTCCTCATTCCTTGTCTGATCCTTTGGTTCACCTGGACAGAAAGGAATAGTGCGAAGCATAGGGATATTACTTTTATGTTTTCTCACATTGTTTTGCAGGTTGAGAGACACATTTCACTCCTCATCTCATTGGGCACGCTCACGGCTCGAGACTGGACATGCTGCACGCCACCGCACCGCTACATGGTGGCCCCACCACCGCCTGTTCGGATTCCTCGGGCCAGAGCTGTTGTTTGGCTTCGACCTGACTCTCCGTGGGTCAAGCTGAACACTGATGGCTCATTTGATCGCCACACTGGAGTTGCCGGAGGAGGAGGCCTGATTCGAGACCATAGCGGCGCCCTCATCACTGCTTTCCACGCGTCCATTCAGGCCTCCTCGAGTTACGACGCAGAGATTCAGGCACTACAGATTGGCCTACAGATTGCTGCACACCTCTCTAGTCATATATGGATCGAGCTGGATGCTGCGGCTGTCGCCACCCTCCTGACCTCGGGCCATCAGGGCTCGTGGCAGATTCAGCACCCACTTATGCGCATTAGAGATATACTTCGGTCAGTCCACCACAGGATTAAGCACATTTTCCGCGAGGGGAACAGACTTGCTGACTACCTTGCCAGCCTTGGTGCCACCATACCCGATATACATACGTTCCAGACCGACACTGCTCCACTCCGCCTTCGCACGCTTGTTCGGATGGATCAGCTTGGATATCCATCTTTCCGTTTTCAGTAGATTAGGTTTTCTTTGTTATCATTTCAGTTCATTAGATTCTCATTTTCTTTTTCGGGCACCTGTTAGCCCAGAGACAGAGTTTGTATTTGTATCGCTAGTGAGACATTGTAGACTGTTGATATTTTGACCCCCGTTTTTATAACTAACCTAGCAACAAGATAAAACTAACCTAGCAATAACAAAAACTATAAAACTTTTTATAACCTAGCAACATCAGACAACTAACCTAGCAACAAGAAACATTTAACCTAGCAACAGAGGACAACTAACCTAGCAAGAAGAGACAACTAACCTAGCAACAAGAAACATTTAACCTAGCAGCAAAAAATAACTAACCTAGCAACAGCAGACAACTAACCTAGCAGCAAAAGACAACTAAACTAGCAACATCAGACAACTATGCAAGTATATAGAATAAAAATATACAGCAATATTTAAATCATATGAAGAGTCGTGTATTTTTGTCGGGTAGTTGTAACGGCTGACTTCATATAAACTGGACAAAATTAGGGTTATACTGTACTGCATTGTCAAAAGCTAAAGACTTTCCTGCCGCCCGTCTTACCCAAGAAGATCACATCACAAAGTTCAAGGTGAAAATCTTCTACAATTTCTACCTTCAATCTTTGTAATACGAATTAAAATCTCTGTTAATTTTCTACAATTTCTACCTTCAAATCTTTATAACATACTACAGAAATATGGATCCCATGGATGCTCTGGATTTCGATAATATATACTCACTGCCATGCTTCAAAAAGCATGTTGAGCCCAGGGTTCGCTACTATATGGTAAAGTTCTTTGTTTTAATTCTTCTTTTAATAGTGCACTGTTACATATAAAAAAGCACAGTTTAACTGAAAAAGATATCTAACCTAGCAGCAACAACAGACATGTAACCTAGCAACATCAGAAATAAAACTAACCTAGCAGCAGTATATATCTAACGTAGCAACAGGTCATAACTAACCTAGCAACTTCTGACAGCTAATCTAGCAACAGCTTACAAGTACCCTAGCAACTACATATATCTAACCTAGCAGCACCAGAAATAAAACTAACCTAGTAGCAGTATACAACTAGCGTATCAACAAGTGGTAACTAACCTAGCAACTTCTGATAACTAACTTAGCAACTACAGAGTACTAACCTAGCAGCATCAAAAAACAACTAAAATTGCACCTTCAATGTAAATTCAATAACAGGAAAATACCAAAAACAAAAAAAATATTAAAGTAAATAAGAATAAAATATATAAGTAAACTTACACTAGAGTATGTTGATGCAAAAAATCTCAACGGCTGGCCAGGTTTTCTGGATTGTTCTCTTAAGTTCAAAATTCTGGACCAGGTATCAAGTACAGAGGCACTGATATATTGATCTGGTCCTAAAGACTTGAGACCTTCTTTCATTAAAATTAGACCATCGTTCTGAAAAATTACCTCATACCTGACAGAACAAAAATAAAAAAACAACAATAAAATATAAATTTGGAATTAATAAATGCAATAAAATGTGAAAATTATATTAAATTTCGTGGGTAAGAAAATATACATTGTCTCCTCATCTTCATGCAATATCCAATTATATATTTCTTCATCTCTTGCACCTGCTTTTGATATGTTCATTTGTTTTGCAACATCTTTTTCTTTCCTTTTTGCCTTCTCCTCTTCTTTCTCTTTCTGCTTTCTTTCTTTCTCCTCCTTCTCTCTCTCTTTCAGCACTCTCATTTTGTCTTCTCTCTCTTTCTTCTCTCTCTCTTGTCTATCCTTCTCCTCTCTCTCTCTCAGCTCTCTTTCTTTCTGCTGTTTCTCTTTCTCCTCTCTTAGTTTCTGGTCTCTTTCTTTCTCCTCTTTCCTCTTCTTCTCTTGCTCCTCCTCTTTCCTCTTCTTCTCTTGCTCCTCCTCTCTCTCCTTCTTTTGTCTCTCATTCTCTTCCATCCTTTTCTTTTGTCTCTCTTTCTCCTCTCTTTCCACTCTTTCTTTCTCCTCTCTCTCTTTCATCTCTCTCTCTTTCTGCTGTCTCTCTTTCTCCTCTCTCTGTTTCTGCTCTCTTTCTTCCTCCTCTTTCCTCTTCTTCTCTTGCTCCTCCTCTTTCCTCTTCTTCTCTTGCTCCTCCTCTCTCTCCTTCTTTTCTCTCTCATTCTCTTCCATCCTTTTCTTTTGTCTCTCTTTCTCCTCTCTTTCCACTCTTTCTTTCTCCTCTCTCTCTTTCATCTCTCTCTCTTTCTGCTGTCTCTCTTTCTCCTCTCTCTGTTTCTGCTCTCTTTCTTCCTCCTCTTTCCTCTTCTTCTCTTGCTCCTCCTCTTTCCTCTTCTTCTCTTGCTCCTCCTCTCTCTCCTTCTTTTCTCTCTCATTCTCTTCCCTCCTTTTCTTTTGTCTCTCTTTCTCCTCCCTTTCCTCTCTTTCTTTCTCCTCTCTCTTTCTTTTCTCTCTTTCCTGTCTTTCTTTTCTCTCTTTTTCCTTTGCTTCTTTTTGCTTCCTCTCATTCTCCTCTCTCTCTCTCACTTCTCTCTCTTTCTCCTCTCTATCTTTATCCTGCCTTTCTTTCAACTCTTCATCTGTTTGATTCAAAAATGCAACAACATCTTCAGAAACTAGTTCTTCATCTCTCTCTATGTCTTTCTCTTTCTGCTTCTCTGTGACTTTCACTTTTTCTTTTTCAAGTGCCTGTCTCTCTTTCTTCTGCTTCTGTTTCTCAGCCATAAAGATAGAGAAAGGTTGGTTCTCTATGATCTCTGGCTCAACATCATGATCAGTTGCAAACTGCCTTGAAACATTTAAAATGTCCTCCCAACATCTGTCACTTTCTTGGGACTGGGAGGACAACCCCAATCCCAATGAAAAACTGGGAACATCATCACCTTGTGACTTCTTCTTGTATGCAGCTCTCTTCCCAATAGCATGCTCAATCTTCTCAATAGCTGCAATTGTTTCTGGATCATTCCAGAAAGCAGCTGTTTCTTCACTATCCTCAAAAGAACCTGTCTTCTGAGAAGATTGAGGTACATCGGGACTAACAGAAATAAGATTTTCCGTTGCTTGTTGTATCTTCTTGTAATTCAAATCATCAGTCACTTCATGGGGGGCATCTTCAAGCAAGTTTATCACATCAACAACATCAGTGGCCAAGCACATAACCTTGCTTAGAAGCTTGGATTTATAACCCTGTTTATACATAAAATTAAACAGAGTGAACAATTATAAGAAAATATGGAGGAAAATTAAACAACTAACCTAGCAACAATAAACAACTAACCCAGCAGCAAAAGACAACTAACCTAGCAACAAGAAAGAACTAACCTAGCAACATCCGACAACTAACCAAGCAACAATAAACAACTAAACTAGCAACAAAAAACATTTAACATAGCAGCTAGAGATAACTAACCTAGCAACAAGAAAGAACTAACCTAGCAACATCCAACAGCTAACCAAGCAACAATAAACAACTAAACTAGCAACAAAAAACATTTAACCTAGCAGCTAGAGATAACTAACCTAGCAACAAGAAAGAAGTAACCTAGCAACATCAGACAACTAACCTAGCAACAATATACAACTAACCTAGCAGCAGAGGACAACTAACCTAGCACCTACAGACAACTAACCTAGCAATAATAAACAACTAAACTAGCACCTAAAGATATACCTAAAATAATTGCAATACAGACAAATAAAAAAAAATACCAACCTGAACACAATCATCGGACACTTCCTTTTGTTTTGATTTTATTGACAGTAATGGCTCCAAACGTTTATCAACATAACCTCGGCCAAAACCACCAATTTTGGCCTCAGCATTGGATCTCTTGCGCAACAGGTCGCAGTTCCAACCAATAAAGGAGGGCAGACTCCTTGGAACTTCACGATTTACGAAAGCAAGCCGATCAACGTATAAAACCTGCATTTTGGGAGAAAAAAAAATTATATATATATATAAGAAAATGGAATACAAATTGTTTAAGAATAATATAAAAATACATTCTTACAACGAGAAAAAGAAGAGGCCCATTAAAAGCAGTCTTGTTGGTCTTCTCCCATTTCATTCTTTTTGAAATCAGACTTTGAAGAGTGTACTCACACCAATTCAAGTCAGATACATTTGTTATGTCATTAATGGACTTGAAGAATAGTGGGTTGACATAACCAGCAGATATTGATCCAATAATCAGAGCATCCACCAAAGCAGCAAAATGACAACAGAACATTTCACCACCATCATGACACTCCAACATTTCCTTGCTGACATTTTCAGCAGTGATTTTGTCAGCAGATTGTGTAAACTTACTCCTCCACTTATCCAACAGCTCACAAGACTCAGATTTCCTCTTCAATTCAATAGTCTTATCTCCTTTAGGAAATCCTAATACCTTCTCCACATCAACAGATTCAATGTGGATTTTTCCCTCACTGCAACGCAATACAGAGCTAATTGCGTCAAAATTATCCAACACCCAGAATGATAAGTTGGTTGGAATCTCTTTAATCTTAAGAAGCAGCAAATTTCCAAAACCCATTTTCTGTACAGCTCTTTTCTGATGATCATTTAATTTGGCAATGGACTCAACCAACACTTTTGGAGAAGACCGTGTTGAGAGCCTTGGGAAATGAATTTTAGCATCAGGCTGCCGTTGACGAGCTTCACGTACAGGCTTGTGAGATGAATCAGTCAGCAAAAGAATATCATCATCCCTCTGAGACTCCATTTGTTCAAATTAAACTGAGTTACAAAAAAACAAAAAAAACAAAAAATGTCAAATAGATATTACAAACCTTGCATCACACAGAAAAGTAACCTAGCAGCATCAAGAAACTAACATAGCAGCAGAAGACAACTAAACTATTAACATCAGACAACTAACATAGCAGCTACAGGTAAATAACATAGCAACATCAGAAAACTAACATAGCAGCAGAAAGAAACTAACCTAGCAGCATCAGACAACTAACCTAGCAGCAAAAGACAACTAACATAGCAGCAAAAGACAACTAACATAGCAGCAAAAGACAACTAACATAGCAACATCAGACAACTAACATAGCAACATCAGACAACTAACATAGCAGCAGAAGAAAACTAACATAGCAGCAGAAGAAAACTAACCTAGCAACATAAGACAACTAACATAGCAGCTACAGGTAACTAACATAGCAACATCAGAAAACTAACATAGCAGCAGAAAGAAACTAACCTAGCAGCAAAAGACAACTAACATAGCAGCAGAAGAAAACTAACATAGCAGCAGAAGAAAACTAACCTAGCAACATAAGACAACTAACATAGCAGCTACAGGTAACTAACATAGCAACATCAGAAAACTAACATAGCAGCAGAAAGAAACTAACCTAGCAGCAAAAGACAACTAACATAGCAGCAGAAGAAAACTAACATAGCAGCAGAAGAAAACTAACCTAGCAACATAAGACAACTAACATAGCAGCTACAGGTAACTAACATAGCAACATCAGAAAACTAACATAGCAGCAGAAAGAAACTAACCTAGCAGCAAAAGACAACTAACATAGCAGCAGAAGAAAACTAACATAGCAGCAGAAGAAAACTAACCTAGCAACATAAGACAACTAACATAGCAGCTACAGGTAACTAACATAGCAACATCAGAAAACTAACATAGCAGCAAAAGACAACTAACATAGCAACATCAGACAACTAACATAGCAGCAGAAGAAAACTAACCTAGCAGCAGAAGACAACTGACATAGCAGTTGAAGACAACTAACCTAGCAAGATCAGACAACTAACATAGCAGCTACAGGTAACTAACATAGCAACAACAGAAAACTAACATAGCAGGAGAAGAAAACTAACCTAGCAGCAGAAGACAACTAAACATAGCAGCAGAAGAAAACTAGCCTAGCAACATCAGACAACTAACATAGCAGCAGAAGACAACTGACATAGCAGTAGAAGACAACTAACCTAGCAGCTACAGGTAAATAACATAGCAACATCAGAAAACTAACATAGCAGCAGAAAGAAACTAACCTAGCAGCAGAAGACAACTAACATAGCAGCAGAAGAGAACTAACCTAGCAACATTAGACAACTAACCTAGCAACATCAGACAACTAACATAGCTGCATAAGACAACTAACCTAGCAACATCACACAACTAACATAGCAACATCAGACAACTAACCTAGCAGCAGAGGACAACTAACCTAGCAACATCAGACAATTAACATAGCAGCAGAAGACAACTAACCTAGCAGCAAAAGACAACTAACCGAGCAACATCAGACAACTAACATAGCAGCTATAGGTAACTATCATAGCAACATCAGACAACTAACATAGCAGCATCAGACAAACTAACCTAGCAGCAAAAGACAACTAACCTAGATACAAAAAGACAACTAAGCTAGCAACATCAGACAACCAACATATCAGCTACAGGTAACTAACGTAGCACCATCAGACAACTAACCTAGCAGCAAATATAACTAACCTAGCAACATCATACACTAACCTAGCAGTATCAGACAGCTAACTTAGCAAAAAATAAACATAACATATTACTTTAATCTATTAAATGAAAGAATGAAAAACCTAAATCGAAAAAGTTATTACAAACAAAAACAACAGCAAAAATACTCACCAATTTAAAGACGAGAATCAGCGAAATCACAGAGAATCTACGAGAATAGACTACGAAGGATAAAACGGAAACAGAAAGTAACGCCCGAGAAATCAAAATCGAAATCGAAAATGGAAGAGAATGGAACAGAAACAACGAGCAAGTGCGAAAATGGAGAGGGAAAGTAGAGTAGAGAGTTCTGAAGACGTACCGCCCGCGAAATCAGAAATATTGATTAATGTACTAAATTAATTCTGAACGTTAGATTAGATGAGTGGTGAACGGACCAGATCAGGTCTCACGTCCTCACTTTTAAAAACGGGGCGCATCTGAACCATTCCCTATATATATAAGAGAATAGAAAGTGCTTGTTGTAAGATTATATGGCCCGAAAGCATTGAACACAATTAATGATCTTATTGCGCTAGACATTTGTTTAATGGTCAAACAAATCTAAGCCATTAATCTGAATATTTGATGGATGTACCAGATTTTATGTTACTCCTATATAAATTAGTTTTCTATCTTCCAATTAGGGTACTCAATTTTTTCCATTAGTTTTCTGCTACATCAAGAGACGGTCAAGAGGAAGAAACGAATTTAGATCAAGAGAATCGATCGAGCCCCTGTGCTCATTAAGGACCCAATTATGTCATCTTTCGCATTAAGTAAGTACTTCTTATATACCAAATTATTTATTCAAGATCCATGATTATGCTTACATGTGCTATCAGAGCATGTGTTGAGAATAAATATTTTGTTGTATGAATCATATGAGCATGATCGTATGATAAGTTATGAATATTTTGGCCGATCGTACGAGATGCATAATTTGTCCGCATCAATTGTGTAACGCCCCGATCATTTTATCTATATGAGCTCGAATTTAGTTCTAAGAGATAGCAAGTTTTTAATTGTTCCAAGTTCTAATAATTTAAATTCAAGGCATTAAATTTATCATTATAAACATTTAATCTAATTAATAATTTCTAAGTCTAAGCCAATAAGGAACCGTTCGAATTTTATTTCTGGAACCAAAAATAATTTTAGCCTAAGTCTCGGTTCATTTTACCTTATAAAAATGGCTGACAAACTTGACCATCTTTAATCCGAACAAGCCTAAGAGAAATCGGGAAAATAATTCCTATGGGCCGAGACCAAGCGAGCCAAGGCCCAGGCCCAAGTAGCAACTGCACCCTAGGTGTGGCCCAGTCCACGCGGCCTAAGGAGCCATGGCCCAGCGAGGCCGCACGCAGGCCATGAGTGCCCAGCCGTGCCCGTGTAGCAGGCCCAACGTGCAGCGCGTCGGCATAAAGGCCGAGCCCACGCTCCCGCGGCCCAATCGTTGCCGAGGCCCAATCGGCCAACACTAATGCCAAAGGGTCCAAATCCCACACTAGTCTAAATGGCCCAAGTCATAGCACATTAGGGTTTTGTGCTTGGTCCCCAAGATTCAAGTTTGAATTGGCATTAAAGCCTCACCTACCAAGCTTGTACTATGGGTGACATAAGACTAATCAAATAAGAAAAATCCAAACAAATTTTCATCCTTGTCCCCCAAACGCTAACAATATAAAAGAGAATGCATCTCATCTAGCCTCCATTCTCCTCCCAACACTTGAGAAAACCCTAAAGCTCCCAAATGTGTTAGCCTTGGTCCGAAATTCCCTTAAGCCTAAATTCTACACACACAAATCTGGCCCCTTAGCAAAAATACCCTCGCGAGCACACACCCTTCACCAAGCACCCGCACGAGCGAGCAACCTCCGAGCACCGCATGCCTCAGCTTCCACGGGGCCTAGGTCCAAGTTCCAGCGCACCGTTGAAGCCCCAGCAGCTCCTGCACGCCCGCTAGCAGCCGTACACCCAAGCCAAAGGTCGCATGCGACCGAAGCTAGCCACCTTTCATTTTCGTTTTTTAGTCCCAAAGAAGGTAGGCACTCCAAAGACCTCTTCTATGGCTTGGATCTGATTTATAAAGATTTTAAAAATTGAGAAAACAAGAAAAATGAAGAAGAAATAAGAGATCTAGAATTTATACTATTTAATGCTTGATTTTCATATCTTAAAATGTACAAGTGCTACAAATATTATTTAAATTCCTAAAATCCTTAAATAATGTGTGGATGTTGTGGTTAAAATTTTAGAATTTTTGGAGTTTGTTTGCTATGTGAATTAAAAATCAAGATCTAGATTTAAAAGGGCAATTTCATGAAGCTTATGTTCGATGCGAGTTCTTCCTGAGTTCTTTGGACTAAAATTCTTAAATATTATGCTTAGTCTATGTTTAAAATTTGAGGATTTTTGGAGGTCATTTGATAGGGTATCTAAAATCGGTACTTACGGCAAAATCGGTAAATTTTTTAGAGGCTATGTATGAATGAGTTCTTGCTGAGGTTTGCATGTCTAGAATCCTCATAAATTATGTTAAGTTCATGCCTAAAGTTTCACCTTGAAATGAGTTAGGCTTCTCAGAGAACTAGAACCCTAGATCAACTTGATTTTGAGTGCCGGGTAAATTTTAAATGCATGAATAATTTTTCGAGTCATAATAGCCTAAATGGACTCTAGATGTCATAAGGATTATTTTGAACCCTTGGTTGCCGGAAATGTCATCGGCCGGCCGGCGGCAAGGCCGCATTCCGCGCCCAGTGCTTTGCCGAGGCCCAGCACCTCGCAGACACATAGTCGCGCGCGTCGAGGTCACAGCGTGCCTTGCGTGCGCATCACCGAGCGCCCAGTAGCGCACGTGCCGTCGAGGTCACAGAGTACCTCGTAGCGCGCAATCGCAACACCAGCATGCGCAACACCGCGCGCGCCCCTGTCGCAGTCGTACTAAGGCTGAAGGCGGGCCCCTGCACCGAGTCTGACCAAGCCGCGCCCCTGCCTGCGCTAGTGACCCGCGACACACCTTGCAATGTCCGTGCGCCGGCGAGACCGCGCCAAGCGGGTTTGCGCGTGCCGAGTACTGCCGCACCAAGCCGAACCTACGCGGTCGAGCCGGGCTGCTCAAAGCCATCGAGCGACTAGACGATTCACGAGCGAGCGGCTAGTCCAGTCACTGAACCGGTTTGAGCCAGTCTCCTGGCGGTTCGAGAAATTCCAGTTCGAGATTTTTTGGTCCAAGCGTGAGCAAAAACTTAAGCATTTTTCCGAACTGAGTCATATCAAGTTAAAATAGAAAATGTAGTTCCAAACATAGAAGAAATTATCTGTGAACCCTAGACAACTCAAGATAGAAATTAATTAACTTAGATGGCTAATAAAAATTATTCTCGACAAGTAGCTAAGAAGCTAAGTTAAGAATTTATTTAAGCCGAGCAAGCAAGCTAAGTCAGAACGGTTAAGAGAATAAGAGATGAAAATTTATTAATTAAGATAATTAATAAATTCAAGAAAAGTAAAGAACATGTAGTATAAGTTAAGCAACATACTTAGAAATATTTACATCAGTTATAAGCAATACACCTTTGACTGAGAAACTTTGTTGTAGTGGAAGTTTTGCAAGGCAACTCAATTGTTTCATGTTCTTGAGAAAGTCTTCGGACTTAGTCTCTCTGAACGTGGAACTAATCCCTGGTTATACTATGAGGTGTTTGTTGTAGTGGGAGGGTTGCAAGGCGACACTGCAGATGCATGTTAACGAGAGAGTCGTTGGACTCAATCTCTTTTAAACACGAGACTATAAATTGATGTCCTTGAGAAAGTCTTCAGACTTAGTCTAGTAAAACTTGAATTGATTATATACAATGAGGCGCTCCGAGACAAGAATGCAGAATCTCATAAAAGTGTCAGTGATTTTTGGGTCTTGGACTCTAATCAAGATCTTGGATCTTCTAGAACCACCAAGTGGCGTAAAGGCCATTAGATGAAATCTATAAGTAAAATCGTGTAGACTTTAGAGCAAGACTTCTTGTGAAATAGTAGACTCAGAAAGAATAAGATCTATTATGAGTTAGCTTTTTCACAGTAGCCGTGGCTAAGTCTATATGAATTTTAGGCTGTTGCCGCTCATATGAGTTATGAGATTAGGCAAGGTGGACTTCAAGCCATTTTTCTTAACCGAAAGTCTTGTAGGTATATCCATGGAGCAACACCAAGAGATGTTCATTGTATAGGGCTGAGAGCATCTAGTATGTAAACTAAAACGATTCATTTGTGAACTGAATTAAGTTCTGTAATCTGGTCATTTGGTTGTTGAGTCCAAATCGTTGATTTGATCGTTCACGAAAAGACCAATCAGTGTAGTGCAACAAAAGCGTGGTGCTATTTTTGTACTGTGCATAGGCAACATCTTGATCTTAGTTCCTCTGAGTATTGGCTTACTCAGTTTTTGCTCTATTAAAACTTTTACCAAGCTTCCATTATTGCCTCCTGCCCCTGGAATAAAAACATCTAGCATTTTGCCAATTATTTTCTCTGCTTTCATTCCAGCTTCTGGTAAGATCTAGTGGAGGGGAAGGTTGAGAATTTACACCCACATTTTAATTTTTTCATCTTCCTCTGAGAATTCTGTGCTTTTCAAATCCCAGCTCCTCAGCATGAGGTATTGCCTGTTGAAATTCCAGATTTTTCCTTGTAGAATCTTGATTTTATCCTCCTCGTACTGAAATAAAAACTGATACTGATTTGAGCCCAAGCTTCGTGTTTGTCCCCTTTTTGTTACATTTTCCGTGCTTGTTTTACTTTTCTTTTCCCCATTTTAGGTCGTTTCTTTCGTTTTTATTCTATTTCATGTTTTATTATGTATTTCCTTCATTTTGAATCTTTAAGTGTTTTTCGTTTGTTTTTTTAGTTTTTTTTTTGTCGTTTTTGGTGTGTAGGTCGGGAGCTTCGGTCGAATTTTCTCTCCAGGAAATATTAGTTTCGAGAGCATAATTGAATAGATGGGTTCGTTAGCGACGCGTAAGAAAAAACGGAACTTAATGCTGAGTTCGGACGAGCTCAAACGAGGTCGAAACGCAAAATGGCGCAGTGCAGCCCGGGTCACGACCCGCAACCCGCGACCGCAACCCCACGCCAAACCGCACCGCACGACCTGCGACCCAGAACTCGCAACTCGCGAAAAAAAACAGAGAAGGCACACCCAAAATTCCGCGACCCGTGACCCTATTCCGCGACCCGCGACCTGCTCTCGCGACCTGCGCGCGCGCGCCCCCTGCTGCAACCCCACGACCCGGTCGACTCGCGAGTCGCGACCGAGTCGCCCCTGTTTTTAATTTTGCTCGTTTTTTTCTCGTTTTAGCTCTGTTTTTCGAGCTCTATATATTAAAATGACCCCTCAGACTTAGGGAATAATCCCCAATATTGTTTTTTTCACTTTTTTCGTTCTAAAAACGTGGATTTGAATTGTTCTTTTTGCTGAATTCTCTCTTTACTTTTCTGGATTAAGCTTTGTCATTGGATTCGAATATCGATTTTCTATTAATAGTAAGTTTCTCTTTTCATCTAATCCATGAATATGATGGCTTTGATTGTTGAGATTGTTGATTTTGAATTCCATATGAGTAGCTAATTCATTTCGCTAGGGATAGGGGATGATGATGATGTTTAAAATTTAATTGTGATTTTCATGCTTGTCGATCGATCGTTGTTGTGTTTAACTAGGGTTTATAATTCTGGTGCATTGAATGTTGAATATTGTCGAAGAGTGACACTTCGATTTGCAATTGATTTCCCATTGAATATGATTCGTTCTTGTGTGATGTGTTTAAATCCAACGAACTAGTAGATTAACAATCGTCTAGGATAATTAATCAACTCTTAAAACCGAAAGGGGAGGAGTTGGTCAATCTAGGCTCGTATAAAATAGACTTGTTCGGAAATATAATGTCTATGTGTTGTGTGATTTGCGTGATTGATAGGTCGAAAAATGTGCATGTTTTATATATTTAATAGTGTATTTTTATACACTTAGTTTATTCGCACATTTATATTTTTGACTTATTTATTATTTGAGTGGATTTATATACATTGATATTTTTATGTTTATTTTCAGAATATTAGAGTGTTTTCATGGATGATGCAATATTGGATGGAAATGTACGAGATAAATTATCGGACCTTTCTACTACTTGTCAATTTAGCCAATAAGCACAAATTTTGATATGAGCTTGTATAAGCAAATAATTGATGGACTTGAAGTGTGGGGCCCTTAAAACTGCTTGGAGTCCTGGGACATTCATGCAAGAATGGGCTTGGAATTATTTAAAAGCAGCAATGCAACAGGGATTAGGATTTAATTGCTTGGCACTTGGAATTAATTGGGTTTCTTTGGACATATTTTCTGAGAGGACACGCAACCCCTATATGATATACGAAAGAAAAGAATTGAGAGCCGCACGGAAAAATCCACGCACTCACACTGAGAATAGAGAAAGGACTTGCAGACACGGGGAACTCGATCAACACGCGGAGGGAGACCGCAACCGTACACGAGGGAGATAATTAATCTCTCTCTTTTATTTATTTTTTCGTTTTCTATTACGTTAGAGTAGTTTTTATTTCTAGTTTCGGGGAAGTCGAACCCTATGATTTGACGATGTTTGATCAATTTATGTGATTGATTATTGAGTTATCTTTTTGGAATTGTTTGTGTTATTTTGAATAATTAACCATGATGTGTTGAGTCTTATTTAGATTGATCATCTAGATTAGGCTTTTCATATCTACATCTGAATTAGACCTTCAATCCGTAATTGTTGTTGTGTTTAATTCATAAGAGGTAACCGGAAGACGGTAACTACCAGAGATAACACGGCCTATTTAAGTGAACGAACGCGGTTGAGTTCACTACTTAGTCTAGTCTATTTTTCTATTTCGTAAAGCGGCTAATTGTATTGAATCTTGAGAACGATTTTTTGGACTGTACAAGAAGTCAGGTTTAATCGTAGAGCGTCTCGCGGTTAAATTAAAAATAAGGAAAACTTCGGGTAACTGACCATGTCGTTGCCTAGGGCTAGTAATTTCATAAGATAACGAGATTTGATACCATAGTTGATTAGACGAGTCGGTCGAGGGTGTAGACGGAACCGTGAACTAGAAAGTTCTCTTCATTTATTATTTCTATTTTTGTTTTCATTGTTTAGATTTTATTTTCTTCATTAGGACTTTAGTTAGTTTGGTTATTAATTCAAAAATCCCCCCTCTTTTATTGCTTTTATAATTCAATTAATACGAGAAAATTCACGATTTGATTCATACTCCTCGTGGGATCGACCCTTGCTCGCCACTACTACTAGTTAGTAGAGGTTAGTCAAGGAAAAATATAAATTATAATTTGATGCGTTGCGACGCGCGGTCAAATTTTGGCGCCGTTGCCGGGGAGTGGCGTTATTGAATTGTGATTTTTAAGTACTAATTGAAATATATTTTTTTTTAGAATTTTATTTTTATCATCTTTTTACCCCTCTTTTTCTTTGTTTTGTTTTCTTGCAGAATATTGAGTGTCTCCATACTCTGCTGAACAGAATAGTTCACCCACATACTCGCGAGATTGACTAATTTTTGGGCGATTTTTGCGAGCTTTGATCAACTTTTTGAGATGGCAGCCTATTATCACGACTTTTATACCCACCAGGCACCTTACCAGTATGAGAGGGAGATATGCGTGGATTGGAGATCGCGGCGTAAGAGGACCCAGTGGTTGGCGAAGAAACGAGCAAGACTACTTCTATCCCGATGAGTATGAATACCGCTTGAGAGAGCACTCGAACACTTTCCATGGGTACTTCGAGCCACCAATTGCGCAAGATCCCAACCCATCACTAGAGGCTATGGTGAAGGCACTAGAGGCTCACACATTGAAATTTCGGCAAGAGTATTGTGAGCCATTTGTTGAGAGAGATCCTGGTCCGTCACTGAAGGATATGGTGAAGGAGTTGACGGATCACACCGTTAACTTTCAGCAAGGTGTTGAGGCGAGCATCAAGAACAATGGACTGCGCATCAGAAATTTACAAGGCCAAATTGGCCAATTGGCGGAAAAAATGGACCGATTAGTGTATCGGCTGGAAACGAGTCCAATGAGTTCGAGCGTCATCCATTCGTACAACGAGGACCTTGAGGAACTTGAAGAGTGCACACACGAGCCGGAGAACGAGAAAATCATGAATATCGAGAAGAATGAGAGTGAAAAAGAGAACCAAGCTGCAGAATATGGGGTTGAGCAGAAGAATACGGGGGTGCCCCATGCTCGACCTGCTGTAGCCAAAAAGCGTACTGTTCTTCCCGCTCTTGTGCCGATAGAGGCTGAACCGTGTCCTATGTGTTCTAATATGAAGTCGGTGTTTGTCCCATATTTGTTGCTATTTTTGTTTATGTTTTGCGTGTTTTTCCCCCGTTTTAGGTCGTTTCTTAGGTGTTACCGGTCCGTCTAGTCGTTTCTCGTGTTTTACCTTTATTTTGATGTGTTTAGTATTTTCTTTGCCTTTATCTCTATTTTTTTCTTCTTTTCGTGTTGTCTTCCGATTTTGGTGTTTCAGGTTGTTCCGGTTCCCAAGTGTTCCGTTCCAGTTCGTGCCACCAAACAACAAAGGATTGACTTTCTAGCTCGGGAAAGACCCGAGAGATGTTAGCCGAGAGTCCACGAGCCCGGAAAACTAAAAATCAGAAGCTGCCCAGACCCTAGCGCCGCTAAGGGGTTAGCGGCGCTAACTTCCTTTTTTTTTTTGCTGTGAAGTCTCTGGCATCGCTAGCACCTCGCTAAGCCAAACCGCCGCTAAGTTCTATTTTTAACTAATCGCGTTTTTTGTGGGTTTTGAATTGGGAAGGCTACTAGTTCGAACCTAGGGCATATTTTCAGTACTCTCAGACTTTGTACTCGTTTTTTCTTCATCACAAAACATATTTCTCTCATCTTTTCTCTTAGTTTTGATCTTGGATAGTGAAAACTCCAAGATTTTGGATTGCTCGTTGATTTTCCACATTGGATTTGTTATTAATTGTAAGCTTCTCTTTCATTTCATTGATGAATGTTATGGCTTTGCTTGATATGAATGTTGATGTTGAATTTGTGATGAGTAGCTAATTCCTTCTGCTAGGGATAGGGGATGATTATTCTTGTTTGATTCGTATTTGTCGGGCTTGATTTGTTCATGCTTATGTGAGTTGATATAATTCAGAATTGATGAATTTGTGCTTGATTGATTGATATAATCGAAGAGTGACACTTCGATCTTGCGATTGGAAATAATTGAATGTTAATTTGTCGAGTTAGGGTTTGTCAATTCTATATGATTAGTTGATTAATCACCTTCTAGTTAATTAGCGACTTTTAGAACCGAAAGGGGAGAAGTCGTAGACCTAGGCTTACATGAGATAGATAATTTCTTAACTGAATAATCTATGAGTTGAGATTGAAATACGTGCTTGTCAATGACCCGTCCCTTGTTACGAAAAGTTATTGGGATTGGGATAATTGGCTTCTATTGTATGCTCAAGCTTGTTCGTCTATGTTCAATCCCTTGTTACGAAGAGTTATTGGGAGCGAACCTCTAGATGTTTAAGCGAGAGTGTCAATCTCGAACCGAATAATTGATTGCCCGGTTTTTGCTAAGAATTTGAATAAATTATCCCTGATTCCCTAGCTTTTCCATCTTTGTTCCGTTTATATTTTTAGGTAGATTATTGTTTTATTTTATTTCTTAGTTAATAATTCATCCAATCTGCCATCTGATTAGTGTGTTTAGGATTTATTTTCTTTTTGTGTGAAATCAATACCGAAGCTAAATTCCGAAATGCTTTCCTTAAGAGATCGACCCGGGGAACGAATCCTTCGATTCGGTACTCGGTAAAAATAATAATTTGTGCTACAACAAATTTGGCGCCGTTGCCGGAGAAGGCAAGTAGGATATTCAGTTTTGGTGTTTGATCTTATTTTCTGTGTTTCTCTTTATTTTAGTATTTTTAGTGTTTTTCTTTCTTTTGTGCATATGTGTTTTTCTCTTTTGTTCTTGTTTTAGTTTTTGCCTTCTTTTCTCTTCTTTTTTTCTTGGCTACGCGTGGTTGTTTGGTTCTGGTGTGCAGGTACAATGAATTTCAATCACGGGTACTCCTCCCTGCAATACCCATCTTGGAACGACGAGCCGGTCTATTTTCCTGGGTACCACACCCAACCTTACCCATATTCTTCCGAGCAGTGCTGGAACAATCTTCCGATTGAGCAACCTTCTGAGTCCTATGCATTTAATGATAAGCTCAACCAGATTATGGACTTCATAGATTGCAAATCAGCTCGAGAAGAGGAGGCCGCATACAATGCCAAACTCGATCTCATCTTAGATCGATTGATGGCCCGAGCGAAACAAGAGGAGGAGATTGAGCTCAGATGTGCCCGATTGAGCGAGCAAGTGGAAAGTCTAGCAAGGTGCATCGACTCGATCAAATCTCAGGCCCACAAGCTCGAGTTTGTGGACCCACATCCCATGCTCGAGCATCTAAATGAGCTCCAGGACGACTCCTCAGAGTACAATGCCAAGCTCGACCTCATCCTCAATTGGATGATGGCCCGAGCAAACCAAGAAAAGGAGATTGAGCTCGGATGTGCTCGGCTGAGCACACAAATAGAGAGCCTCACTGTACGTCTCGATTCGATTGAGGCACAAATCGACAACCCACACCTCATGCTTGACCCTCAGGCTCGAATTCTACAGCAAATGTGTGAGGCCGAAGAGGATGACATTCTCCCACGAGCCGGGTACGATGCATTAGAGGAGGAGGTCGATTCACAAGACCCTCCTCCCACCTTCGAGTTGGAGCATCCGCCTCCGAGGCAACTACACTGCTTTCCGGAGGTGATGATATTTTCTTCGATTTGCTCCATTGAGGCGCCTTTGATTGCCGAGGTTGACGAGGGAGCTCGGTTGGGGAAGGCTCTGCTCCAAACATTGAGGATTGCTCGTGAACAGACTCACTACATCAAGAACATAGCCACTCGTGCCCACAGTGCCCGCCTTCGGGCCTTAGAGCTAGCACTGCCACTTCTCTAGAATACAAAGGCGTGGCACGATCGTCACTTTTTCCTAGACCCTGGATGAGTCACCCCAGGTTTCGTCAAGCTAATGACGTAAAACAAGCGCTTCTTGGGAGGCAACCCAAGTGATATTTACCCTTTTTTTTTTTAGCTAATCTCGTTTATGCATTTTTAGTTTTTATTCTTGAATAATTGAAGTTTTGGGAGTTGTGTGGTTTTTTCTTGTCAGGACCTATTGAGGCTTGGAGCTTGGGCGAAAGGCATGCACTGGACGCTTAGTCTCCTTGAGTCACCCCTGGTTTGCACACCTTTTCTCTTTTTACATTTTTTTTTTTGAGTGTGTTTCTTTTCCCTGTCTTTTCTTTTGAGTTTTGTGTTTTTGTGCTAGCTGTTTGTGTTGGTTCGTTATATGAAATTGCTAGGTCCTTTATTTGACTTCCTGTTTTGTGTTGAAGCAATGAGGACATTGCCTCATTTTAAGTGTGGGGGAGTTATTCGGATTTTTGCATGCTTATATGGTAGACCGGTCTAGTTTTAGGTTTTTGTATTGTTGAGCATGTGGTATTGGTGAATTATAGGATTTGTTGATGAATGTCTGATGAAATTGAGAAGTTTTGATGACGGTTGTGTTGATCATTGCCTCGATATTTGCTTGATTGCTTTGAGTGACATTTATTTACCTTGTGGGGTTTTGATCCTTACTCTTCTTTCTTGTGAGATATAGGTCATATTCTTGAATGATTTGAACTTGCCTTGAGTTTGTTTGAAAGGAATCGATTAGAGTTTGAAATTGCGAAAGTGATTGATGCGTTTTGTTTGATTAGCTCTCTTTAGCCTTGTTCTTTGATCCTAAACGTTATTATCCCTAGTAGCTCGTTTGAGCCTTGAGCCTTTTCTTGTCAGCCATGCATATAATGTATTTTGTTGACTGATTTTGTGATGATTGGTGAAAATGGTGTTGTTGTTGAATGAGGTGAATTGGAGTTGGATTTCTATTGAAAAAAAGAAAAAAAAAACATAAGAACTCACAGGACGAATCAAATGGATTCTGCTCCCCTTACTAGTCGATTCATTTTGACAGGTAGTGAGCATTAGGAAACTACTGTAGGACACTTGGATGACCACCAATGTTTAAACCTACAGAATGTTGTCCTTTCGATTCGTTGTTGTTCGGAAAAAGTTACTCTTCAAAAAAAAAAAAGAATAATAAGGTTAAGTGACGATGTTGCAACTTGTTCTGAGAATCTATGTGTTGTTTGTGGAATGTTGGTTGGATAGTAAGTGTTTTGTCTCGTTGATTCCGGATGAGTAGTGGAATGCTTGAGCATACTCGAGAACCCTGATTGAATATTTGAGCTTCTTGTCCTTATATATATCCATACCTTGAACCAAATAGCCTACATTACAACCCGTGAAGTCCTCTTGATTCGCAAGTTTTGAGCTTTGATTGTTTCTGAGTAATTTAAACGATTGGCAAGCATATGTTGAAACTTGAATATTGACCAATCTGAGCGAACCTGTCATATATTCATGTAAAAGAATGAGTGAGGCATACACTAATATTACTGTGTTTGAGAGTTTGTCAGTTCGAGGCCAAGTTGATATTTGAGGCATATGGTCGTACGATCGTTGGAATTCAACCCGGTTGAGTTAAATATTTTTGAGGCTCTTTTTGTATGAAACCGTATTCATGCTCAGGCCTTGTTTTCTTTTCTTTTTGTTCGGGACGAACAAAGGTTTTAGTGTGGGGGAGTTGTTTGTCCCATTTTTGTTGCTATTTTTTTTTTATGTTTTGCGTGTTTTTCCCCCCGTTTTAGGTCGTTTCTTAGGTGTTACCGGTCCGTCTAGTCGTTTCTCGTGTTTTACCTTTATTTTGATGTGTTTAGTATTTTCTTTGCCTTTATCTCTATTTCCCTTGCTTTTCGTGTTATCTTTCGGTTTTGGTGTTTCAGGTCGTTCCGGTTCCCAAGTGTTACGTTCCAGTTCGTGCCACCAAACAACAAAGAATTGACTTTCTAGCTCGGGAAAGACCCGAGAGATGTTAGCCGAGAGTCCACGAGCCCAAAAAACTAAAAATCAGAAGCTGCCCAGACCCTAGCGCCGCTAAGGGGTTAGCGGCGCTAAGAGTGTGAAAACTAGCGGCGGTTTGGCTTAGCGAGGTGCTAGAGACGCCAGAGACTTCACAGCAAAAAAAAAGGGGGTTAGTGGCGCTAAGGTCTATTTTTAACTAATCGCGTTTTTTGTGGGTTTTGAATTGGGAAGGCTACTAGTTCGAACCTAGGGCATATTTTCAGTACTCTCAGACTTGGTACTCGTTTTTTCTTCATGGCAAAGCATATTTCTCTCATCTTTTCTCATAGTTTTGATCTTGGATAGTGAAAACTCCAAGATTTTACCCTTGGATTTGGATTGCTTGTTGTTTTTCGACATTGGATTTGTTATTAATCGTAAGCTTCTCTTTCATTTCATTGATGAATGTTATGGCTTTGCTTGATATGAATGTTGATGTTGAATTTGTGATGAGTAGCTAATTCCTTCTGCTAGGGATAGGGGATGATTATTCTTGTTTGATTCGTATTTGTCGGGCTTGATTTGTTCATGCTTATGTGAGTTGATATAATTCAGAATTGATGAATTTGTGCTTGATTGATTGATATAATCGAAGAGTGACACTTCGATCTTGCGATTGGAAAAAATTGAATGCTAATTTGTCGAGTTAGGGTTTGTCAATTCTATATGATTAGTTGATTAATCACCTTCTAGTTAATTAGAGACTTTTAGAACCGAAAGGGGAGAAGTTGTAGACCTAGGCTTGCGTTGTATGAGATAGATAATTTCGTAACTGAATAATCTATGAGTTGAGATTGAAATACGTGCTTGTCAATGACCCGTCCCTTGTTACGAAAAGTTATTGGGATTGGGATAATTGGCTTGTGTTGTATGCTCGAGCTTGTTCGTCTATGTTCAATCCCTCGTTACGAAGAGTTATTGGGAGCTAACCGCTAGATGTTTAAGCGAGAGTGTCAATCTCGAACCGAACTATTGATTGCCCGGTTTTTGCTAAGAACTTGAATAAATTATCCCCGATTCCCTAGCTTTTCCATCTTTGTTCCGTTTATATTTTTAGGTAGATTATTGTTTTATTTTATTTCTTAGTTAATAATTCATCCAATCTGCCATCTGATTAGTGTGTTTAGGATTTATTTTCTTTTTGTGTGAAATCAATACCGAAGCTAAATTCTGAACCGCCTTCCTTGAGAGATCGACCCGGGGAACGAATCCTTCGATTCGGTACTCGGTAAAATAATAATTTGTGCTACAACATGGGTACTGAGCAAGGATGCACTGAAGTATGTCTTGGACCTTGATATACCTTCTCTTGAGACAATCAAGCAAAACGAAAGGTGTGAATGGGATTTTGTTGAGGCGGTGACCGTGATCGAGCATGGGTTGCTACACATACTTGAGGAATTAGCGTCATGGAGGAAAGATCCGGTGAAGCATCCAACGCTGGAAAGAGGGGATGTCGTCAAGCATGGCATTGTGAGATTTTTGCCTCCCTTGAGGCCACCTCCGAAGCCTCCATGGATCCTTTGATGAAAAGAGAGTAATAAGTCGGGCCAACGACAATAAAAAGAGGCGCTTGTTGGGAGGCAACCCAATGATGTGCGTGGTTTGGTCGACCTTCACCTGCATTGACTAAGGTGAACTCGTTTCTTTTACCTCTATTTTTGCTCTTATGTGTTATTTGAGTGTCGATGATATACGCAAACTCTAAGTTTGGGTAGGTGGTTTCTTGGTGAGCATTCATGATTTATTATGTCATTGTATTTTTACCCCTTAGAGTTTGAATTCTTAGATTGCATGATATTTGTTTTCTCTTGTGTGAGCATGAGATTGCATGTATGTGGAATTTTGCGATGATGATATGAGAGTCGGATTAGATTTATTGTGCTAGTTTAAATGGCTTGAGTTATATTTATTTGGTTAAATTCTTGAGGTTTTTATTTTGGGGACAAAGGCGTGATGGTTGATATTTTTGTGATTTATTTGTGGTGAGTTGGTTTTGAGGCGATTTGTATTGTTGAGATGTGTTTGTGATTGTCTTAATCAATGTTGATTAAGTTTGGGGACTTGAAGTTGAAAGTTGGGGTTTCTATGTCTCATAGTCGAAAAAAAAAAAAGAATAATGAGGATGGAGGAATAATTGGTGGAGTCGAAAAGCCGTTTGGTACAAAAAAAAAAAAAAAAAAAAAAAAGAGCATGGGCTGCAACAGCTGCCAATCTGTGGGGGCTCTAGTGTATAATTCCAATAATTTCCGTATCTAGACGAGCACGAAAGGCTAAAACCCATGGGTTGTGACGGAGCTGCCGTTCCCTACTTAAAAAAAAAAAAGAAAAAAAAAAGAGAAAAAAACGAGTGTGGAGGATGAGACATTTAGACTTCGGCTAAAAACGGAAGGGAAGTTGACTTGTTAGCAAAGGGAGGGGTGCCATTAGTTGCATTGATCGGTGCATTCGTTATAAAGGTTGACAAACTATGATGGTCACTTGAATTGATACTTGATTGTTTGAGTTCTTAAAATTGATTTCATCTTGAGTCCGAATATATTGATTTGAGTTGTTTGAACTATGCACTTATGTGAAAAATTGTGAGGCCCTTAGTAATATTCCACGTACTTGTTGATCCATCTTTGTGCTTATAGTTCTCAGTTGCTTGAGGACAAGCAACGATTTAAGTTTAGGGAGATTTGATAGGTCGGAAAATGTGCATGTTTTATAAATTTAATAGTGTATTTTTATACACTTAGTTTATTCGCACATTTATATTTTTTGACTTATTTATTATTTGAGTGGATTCATATACATTGATATTTTTATGTTTATTTTCAGAATATTAGAGTGTTTTCATGGACGATGCAATATTGGATGGAAGTGTACGAGATAAATTATTGGACCTTTCTACTACCTGTCAATTTAGCCCATAAGCACAGATTTTGATGTGAGCTTGTATAAGCAAATAATTGATGGACTTGAAGAGTGGGGCCCTTAAAACCACTTGGAGTCCTGGGACATTTATGCAAGAATGGGCTTGGAATTATTTAAAAGCAGCAGTCAAACAAGGATTAGGATTTAATTGCTTTGCACTTGAAATTAATTGGGTTTCTTTGGACATATTTCCTGAGGGGACGTTTACTTTTCGGGATGGGATAAGACAATTTAATCAAGACCCCTTTCCACATCATCATTTAATACCTTGTTTACTTTTCGGGACGGGATTTGTCTAAAAAAATCCCCCATTTACTTCCAAGGATTAATTTTCCTGATAAAGATGTTAAAGACTCCACTACCCCTGGAACTAAAAACCGAATGTGGACCTTCTTCCTCGACATTCAATTCATTCATCTGTTTGCCCTAATTCAGCTAAGACACTTCACTCTCAACGAGAGGCGACACCTTCACTCCCAACGAGAAGCCGCGGTCACTTGAATACCACCGTGGACGACGTCCCTCCGACAGCCAGGACCATTAACCCCGACGGCCGTGCTGTGAGAGGTAGGACCTTTTCCGGCGAACACTTTCCAGGTTGTATATTGTTTTACCTTTCACTTTTGACTTTTTCTCATTTTTCGTTCGATTGTATAATCTCAATGCTGTGAACAACATTGTATGAGTTTGATTAAATTTCTTATAAATTGGATCTAGGACATTTCATCCGATCTAGGGTTTCAGTTTCAACATTATTTTGTCTAAATTTTAAACCGTCAATAAAGCTATATGACCAAATTGAAGCTATATGTCTCAGTTTCAACAAATAAAATGTCTTAGTTACAAATTGAAGCTATTCGGGATTTGTCCTTCAACTGCACTAATTCTTTCAATTTATAACTTGTAGCCCTCAAACAGATGATGTTGGGTTGTAGCCCGACTATCACTAAGTTCTTAATTTTCCAACTGCTAATTGAAAAAAGTAATGGGTTACTGTGGTGATTTTGAGGCTGCCCTAATTCTTGCGGTTCTGTTTTTGAATTGGATGATTTTGATTTCGATTTGTAAGTTATTATGAGTTACTTTGGTGATTGGTTACTGATAGAAGAAAGTTATACTGGTTGCTGATTGGATTGGGTCTGTTTCATTCTCTTAATTTTGATATGTTTGCTTTGCATTTCTAATCTGTATTAGGAGCATGTTTTAAGCTAGCTGGTTATGAGTAACTGTGCAATAAATTGAGGAAGGACATGTTTTGAGGCTGCCCCATATCCTTGCCTTGTTGTTCTTGTTCTCTTTAAATGACATTTTTTTTTGTTGTTGTTGTTGGTGAAGTTTTTTACCATGGGTTTAACATGATTATATTATGCTGATAAGATGATAAGTGATTGAAATAAAGAAAAGCCTAGAGAAATGAAAGGCTTCTCTCTTGTTTTGCTGCTTTGTCTTAGTTTGAAGCTTATTTTTTGAAGCTGAAATTTAGATTTATTTTCAACAATAATGTGTAAATGAGTTGAAAAAATGAACTCATGTACATATATTAAACTCGAAAGGCCAAACATGTATGTTTATATGTGGTAGTTCAAGAATGTTATTAAAATCGAAAGTCCAGACTTGTCTTAGCTAGGTAATTCAAGAATGTTATTAAAATCGAAAGGCCAAACTTGTATGTTTTTATATGGTACAGTGCACATATGACCTATCTATTACCTCTTACCTCATGTGCTGCTGAGTTATATGTGGAGACTTTAGTTCTGAGAGATTAAAGTATTTGCTTTAAGATGAATCTGTTTTGCATATGTGGGGACTTTAGTTATGGGATACTAACTTCAACTTTTTTCTTATAAACATAAGTTTTGTAGCAATAATGGCTACAGAAATACACAAGTACATGTTGTGCTTTAATGTGTTTAAAATTATGGTAATATCATATTTTTCATGCTCATATTGGTGGCAGTTCCCATCTCCAATCTGTATCGTCCAATAGTTCAAACTTTACCATGTGGATTACTTGCGCCTTGACCATTATTATCTTATTCTTCTCTTCAGGCAAGCAACATGTCAAATACTTCTGACACGAGTTCAACCAATTGATATAACAGGGCCTCTACCCCGTTTGAGGTTAGGTTGTGTGAACATGACGAAGAAGCCGTTGTGTTGACATCAATGACCCCTGAAAACCCAGCCCGAAGGTTTTTGAAATGTCCTCGCCGGAAGGTAAAGTTTTTATAGTTCACTGGTCTGATTTAATATGTTTTGAAGTCGTGGTTTTTATAGTACACGAAGTTTTGCCTCTGGTAAATGTTTATTGTTCACAGCCCGATCCTCCTTGTCGCCTATTTGAGTGGATTGATCCCGAGTTGCAGCCGTTCCAAAAGGGTTGTTTCAACAAGCTGAAGGCTGACAAGGAGAGGTTGCAAGAGCAAGTAATGTGCAAAACAGTAATGGAGAAATTGCTATCGGAGAGGTTGGAGTTAAAACTTACCGAGATCAAAGCACTAGAAGATGCGAAGAATCGGATGATGACTGATTTGGAGATTGCAGCAACAGAAAAAGTTGAACTGCAGTCGAGACTTGATGATGTTGTCCGTCAAGCTCGAAAGTTGGAGGAGAAGGTCACATTCATGAAGTCTACATTTTGGATCATTGTTTGCTTTGTTTCACTGTATTTTTTTATTTTTTTCAAAGTAAGGATGGATAGATGAACTTTGCTGTTGTGCTCCATTGATGTTTTGTACAATAACTTAAATATTTTGTGAAACTACTTTTGTGAACCAGCTTTTGAATTGACAGGACGTGTGTTTTGAATTCAATTCCGTGGAATCATGCATGTAAAGATATGAAATGTGTGTTGTGAATTGACAGGACATGTGTACAAATGCAGAGCAAAGCATGTCTACGGCTAGGTTTCAGCTCTTCTGCAAAGCTGAACGGATATGTCTTCGCAAGCTTTTGACTTGTTAGGACATGTGTGTTTTGAAATGTGTGATTTGCATTCACAGGACATGTGCACAAATACAATTCAATGCAGGTCTAAGGCTATGCTTCAGGTTTTTTGCAAAGCTAAACTTATAGGTCTTTGGCAGCATCTGCAATTTAAATAAATTACACGCATTATTGGTCGTCTTTTTGCATGCGCAATACACAAAAGTGACCACTCGAGTCATGTTTTTGGTCAATAATTTTAGATTCGAAGGGACATGTAATGACAACTCACCTACACATGTCTTCATATAGCTTTCAGCTATTTCTGCAAAGCTGCATTGAATAGACAAGAAGACCATATCCATTGGTCCAACCATTGAATGCATGATTGATCTGGTTCACGAAAATTCTCTATTTAAACACCATAACACATACTAAGTATTCCACAACCATTGAAGGAAGTAGTCAACTATTGCCGAAGTTATAAAAAACAAAAAAATTTCTAAGTCATAAATTTGCGATGGCTCCTGATTTTGGTTTAGTGCAGGCAGACTATTTATACGACCTAAATTGGACACTAGAGTTTGATGACTTCCTTATAAACTACTTACTTGAAGATAAGCTATGTGGTATATTTGTTCCTAATGCAGATAATACTGAGTCCATACTTGGTGCTACGCGAGCATTCAATGCGTGGTTCAGCAAGAGTTTCACGATGGAATACATCGGAATACGAGTTGGAGTTTTGGAGAAACGACATGAAGTTTTCACGGCTCTAAAAGACAAGGCTGGTGTTCAATACGACGTCGGCCAGAACAAGTACCATGCTTCGGGCAGCACTTGGGATGAAATGCTAAGGGTGAGTTTTGCCGAAAATAAAAGCGTTTTCATTTGTTATACCTCTTCACAAGAGTTGCAATCTAATTTATATTTTATGTTTCCCGTAGTGGAATGACTTTTCCCTGGCGTACATGACGGAAGGTGATCCACATCACAACAAACTTGTGGAGTTGTTTTACGAGGAGCCACCGTACGTAAATCCTCTCCAGTGGTGTATCATTTCTGACAGCAAAGACGAAGACAAGAAGAAGGGCAGTAAGAGCCGTGGCAAAGGTGTTGAAGTTATCGATTTGGAGGAGTACCCTCCAAACCGTCTGCCACCGAGTAGGTTAGTTCCCTATCCCGTTCGAACTGACATCCCTCCAAGAGCTAAGAAACAACCACCGCGTCCGGTCTTTTATATGGGTAGCAGTTCAAAGGGCCCAAAAAAGAAGCAATCCATACACAGTCAAACCGGTTCAACTGATGGCTCTGTGAATCAGCCTAGAAACGACATCTCCTCTCACGGTGCACATGAACCAGAAGAAAATTCAGTATCCACTGCCTGTTCCGCCACTCCTATGGACTACGCGCATGATTGGCCGTGGAATTAGCTTCATCACTATATCTTTCCCTTCTATGTTTGTTCTTGTTTCGGTGGTGTATCAGTATGTTAGTTGTGGTTGGTTGTTTGTTTAATGGTTCTTTACTATGTTTGTTATTTGTTTCGGTGTTGTACCCATATGTTACTGAATGTTCCTAATTGTTTGTTATGTAGTCGTTCCGTTCACAAGATGTACCCGTGCTTTCCATTGAGCAAATGTCTGTAATGTTACTTATGTTTGGTGTTGTGTTCCATTGTTTCGGTGTTGTACCCGTAATGTTTCATTCAAAATAAGATAGAAACCATATAAATTGTCACAATAAACTACAAAACTGTTAACCCACAATTCTTACATACCCGTAATATTTCAATCACAACATGAGAGAAAGCAGGAAAATTGTCTTCATAAACACAAAAAACGTTTAACACACAATGTCGGAAAATAATGTGACATCAACGACCAACAAGCATCGCAAAAAAAGTGTTCAATTATTCGTCGTTCACATACATGCTACACACAAATTTCGACCACTCTAAACTGGGGATACCTAAATGGAATCAACGTAAACACCCACTCCGTGTCCTCCACAATGCCATTTTCTTCAAAGAATTGGCGCATCTCGCCATCTTTAAGGCGCCTCTTACTGTGAGTTCGGTCTATAGACATCGAATATGTTTCCCCCTTCAACATAAGCACTGCATTGTCTATCTCTGGAACTTGTCCTTCAATGTGTGCGTTCCAAAATTGCATTGGTATTGGCTTCACAACAGGGAAAAAAATATTAAATATGATAACATTTTATTAAATATGCAAGAACAATGTAGACGAAAAAAATGATGTTAAATCATGAAGCAATCACTTACCAACAATGCACGCTCCACATGAGTTTTTATTTTTATTTTTATGCTAAACCGGTGCTGCGGAGGCCTTTCAATATCGTTAGCCGTGTAGACCTTGACATTGAATGTTCTAAAATCATCTCGTTCAAAGTAGAGGTAGTAGTCGTTGCGTATATCCTCTGATTGAGCATAATACTGCCACCCATTGGCAAAACACAAAAACGTCCTTGGGTCCTAATCCAGCCCAGATGGAACCTTTATTATGTCCATTGGGTAGCGACGACCCTCAACCGTTATCAGAGTAACAGGAAAAGGCATCGCGTGTCGCCCAAAATAAGGTGCCGCAACGTCTATGTCCTAAGAAAGTGAAAGTGTCAACACACAAAAAAACGACACTTGACACTAACCTAGCATTTAATAAAGAACTTTAAACTGTAAGCATTAAAAAATTGGACACCAAAATTTAATTATTTGTATATCTTTCTATTTTTTTATTTTTTTTTTTGTTCCCTATCTTTTTGGTGTTTTTTGAAACTTATAATATATCAAATTAATCATCTTTTGATGAGCTTTGATTTTACAACCATATTGTTAATATAAATAAATAAATTATATTTATATTTATAATAATAATAAAATTATTTATTAAAATTAATAAAAAATATAAAATTATTTCTCAATCCTTTATATCATTATTTTTCACATGTAGCATGTCAAATTAAAGTTTGCCCTAATGAATGTTGCTTCAATGGTCGAAGTGAGAATTTTTAACTTACCAGTGTGGGTTCGTTTGGCATGTCCATAAGTATATAGAAACACCCCCACGGCGGATCATCCCTATAGACAAACATGGTGAACTTGCGTCGAGCGATTAAAAGTGTATTATAACAACAATAATAAACCATTTCATGAATAAGGATAACCAATGTAAGACCATTCCATGCAAAAGAACTTGACCATTATACAAACAACTTGGAATTTTCAACATCTCATCAAACAAAATAATGGGTATTTCAACCCAACACACAATCCACAGTATTGTGCACAATCATCCTCAATCCAAAACATGTTCACCACAAAAGCACAAAATCACACAACAAAAGTTCAGAGAGTTCCCTCAACATAATACCGTTACCACAACCTCAAGAAACAAAACATTTTTCCATTACAAACACTACCCCCGCCCATCACGCATGACCCTAACCATGAGCGCCCTATCTTCTTGGCCCATGCCCATGAACATAGCAAGCTCTCTAGCATTGTTGCACAAACGCAGACAGATAGCCATTCGCTCCTCACCGGATAGAAAGTGGAAAGTACGAAGCGCATCATTTACTTCGGTCATCTGAGCTTGTGCCGCTTGAACCTGTGCCGCTTGCTCGTTGGCCATTCTGGCAGCGATTTCAGCCAACCGGCCATCCGTGTTCTGCGAGAAGGTCTCCATAACATCGATGAAACGTTCTTCCATCAAGTTAGTGGACCTCCTTTTTGTGCCCTTTGTCCTTCCCCCTCTCCTGGAGGTACTTTCAGATGCCGCACCCGACGACTGACCGACGTCATTGACCGGGCTACCATTACCTGCTGTGTGCTGTGTGGGCTGCAATGTGATGTCATCGTATGCTTCATAAGGCGTGTCCTGTTGGACATCCTGGGCCGCGTCTCCGAAAGACTGGGCATCGGCGCCAGAGGCTCTGTCTTTCCCGAAGATTTCATACCAGTCATCTAGGTGGGGGAAAGACTTGTTCCTCAGACCCTATGCATTAGGATCCACCTATTGACCATGTTTTGGGGAGCAAAAAATGGGATGAGGATATGTATATTATGCGAAATATATAGACGAGTCAATGTTGGAATTTTAAGTACAAGCAAACCTTAAGCCAGGACGCCCACTTCTCATCTTCACAAGAGAAGCTTTTTGTAATATCATCCCAACCCATTCTGGAGTTGTTTGATTTTAAAAGTGCCAGACTCGCATAAGTTTTCTTCCAGACATGCATTTTCGAGGATATGTGCGGCTCCGCACGAATTTCACATCCTGGAAGGAACTTCTTCATTTTCTTTTCCCAAACAAATGCGTATCCCGTTCTGAAGCCATTTTCTGTCTTCCAATCCTCGACTACAATCTCCTTCAGAGCATTAATTAGGGCATGCTCTTCTGCCCTTGTCCAAACACGGCGTTTTGAGGTGGAGCCGCCCTCTTTCCCGGTATCCGATGTAGCTGACGGTTCCATGACAAATATCCTGTGGCAACAATAGTTTTGTAGCAATTTTTTTTATTTTTTATTTTTTTGGATAATACAAAATTTCCAGTATATGAAAAATGACGTTAAACAAAATTATGATATCATGCACACAGGAGGAAATATATAGGAAAACCACAAACACAAAAATATTGAATGCCGATAATCAACATAACAACATTTCCAACAACCTGACTTAAACAAAAAATAAAAAATAAACATTGCCGATAAGAACATTTATCACAATTACTTTGTTTGAGAAGATTCTTATGAAAGTACACATTATTGGGTACAAAAAAATTATGTTTGTTTATCCGTTAGGGAACACCGCCCTGCCAATTTGCGAACATTTGTTGGGCTAAGAGGTCGCGCTTTTGTGTCCATTCCTGGCTGCCTTCCACTTGATCTATGTAGTCGTCGTCACATGATGGGTTGGATGGTACAGGGAATTCTGGAATCTCATTCTCTATGGGGTCTTCGGGCATTGTGTTACGTATAAAATTGTGAATAAGCGCGCATGCCATAATAATGCGATTTTGGGTCCGAATGGGGTAAAAAGAGTTACTCCTAAGAATTGCCCAACGCATTTTTAGAATGCCAAAAGCACGTTCAATCGCGTTTCTAGCTTTGGCGTGCCTGAGGTTGTAGAGTTCTCTAAAGTTTTGTGGAGCGCGGGGACCTGTACCCCATTCATCTAAGTGATATCTCACACCCCTATATGGCGCTAGAAAGCCCGGACCATTAGTGTAACCACCGTCCACCAAATAATAGTTTCCTGCATTTTAAACGATTGTGTTATGTTTGATTTAATGTTTTTGTCGGATGGGTGCTATTTTACATGTGTAATGTTGATAAGTTGGGGGAATAGCGTTTGGGACTCGGAGAGAATTTGCCCTCGTGACTGCATCTCTCAGTACTCGACTATCCGCAGCGGACCCCTCCCAACCACAAAGCATGTAGATGAAGTTCATATTTTTATCGCACACCCCAAGTACATTAACTGCTACCTGACCCTTTCGATTCCTATATCTTCCCTTATCTTTTGACGGGACTCGAACATTAACGTATGTACCATCTAGTGCTCCTAGACACCCCTAACAAAAAAAAAACAAACAAAGAGAATTATTAGCTTGGAAGAAGTAGAGAAGACAAAGTTGACTAAGCGTTGTTAAGGGTCACATTTTTCTTGGCTACCTTGAACCATTTCCACCTTTCATCTGAACAATCATCCTCAATTGGCTTAGGTGTGGCGGCTAGATCGGTGTGAAGGTGGATTATCGCATCAAGTACATGGTTAAAGTACTTGCTTACAGTTCTACCTGATCTCGTAAAATCAAACTTCAACGTGACGTTTTTCTTGTGATGTGCGAGGATTGAAAGAAACATAGCAACTTGTTCACTCGGTGCAACGTTTCTAGATTGAACAAGACCCCCTTTGTTTTCAAAAAAAAAAAAAAAGGAGACCAAAACAGTTTCTGTCCATTCGGAGGTTCTCAAGGCAAGTGGTGTCGCTGACGTCGACTAGCCTTTGCATGTGACTCACTTAAAGGGGCACTCTATCCCTCAATCGGTATGTGAGTCCGCTAGTCAACGAACGTCGACGGCGGCAAGGGAGTATGAATTTGTGGTAGTAGTAATTAGCTACTATGAAAAAAAAAAACGAGCACCAAGAACAATCTCTTCCAAAAGAGTGAGAATTAGTAATTTGTCTCGCACGTTATCCATCTACAAAGATTCAAAACCATACGGATATCACCCATTCAATGATCTTAATGTTGGCCTCTACGAACATTGTGAAAATACTAATAAATCTCAAATGGTGTGAACATGAGCATGTAAGATACATTTATTTATGTCTGCATTTGGTTCTTATTTTTTCAATGTGTGTATACTCTGTGTAAGTAGTAGACATTATGGAGAAAGGAAGTGTTGAGTTATATTCACAACAAACTACAAATTAATACCCCACAGTAAAATTTGGATTATTATGCTCTGTGCATGATACACTGACATGTATATTGTACCCACATGAATTTTAGACAAGTCAGTTTGGACAAATGAAGTCAGCACAATAAATATAAACAGGGACATGTAAAGTCAACTAAAGTCAGGACAAAGAGGCATATTGAACAGCCACACAATTCTCAGCATCATCTCAATTAGACTCCAAAAAATGTAACTAAGCAGCACATTATGAACATCAAACCACACAAAATAGCACATTTACAACTTACAGCATGCTTGTGGATGAATCTTAACTCCTTCAAACTCATAAAATCAACATGGAAACATGATAAACCGAGGCTCACCAATTCATCCTATCAAGCAAGGCAAAAAAGCACAAAACATGCTTTCTGTATCACAAGACAAACAGACATATTGAAGAGCCACACAATTCTGAGCATCAACTAATTTAGGCTCAAAAAATGTAACTAATCATCACTTAAGAGACCATCAAACCACACAATTCAGCCAAAAAACATAACAATATAAGTTTGACAAAAAATAAAACAAGGCTTAATAAAACACAAAACAACCTTCTGTTTTGCTGTATAAAATTTTATAAACTATTGGGCCTTTCAAAAAGGTTAATAGACCTCTCAACTGGAGAATCTCCCTCGCATGGAAAGTTCACTTAATATAGGCTTAGAACAACTCACAAGCCTCATACCAAAACCAGGCCAAGCTTGGTATTACTCATGCTCTTATTTTCAAAATGCTTAAAGACTCATACCAAGCATGCACATAAGACTTATGACTGACCTTTAATACCTAAAAAACACACATTTTAAGCACACAAATGACATACAATAGCAGACTCAAAATCATAAACAACACTAGCTTCTCTCATTAAAAACATAGTTTGGTAGGATGCAACCTTCACCTATATGGCTGAAACTGAACACATTTTCAGCATTTTAAATCACCAGGAAGAAGGCTCTGCAACTTAAGCAAAACCACAACAAAAAACATGCTACACATGGCTCTTGTAAACTGAAATTGAGACCCAATAAAACTCACACTCAACAAATGTCAGCAAGTTCACACAACATGCTTAATAAATGTCAACTCTTGTAAACTCGGAAAATTAAGCACATTTGCAATAAAACCCACACTCAACAAATGTCAGCAAGTTCTCACAACATGCTTAAGAATATGCCTTTATTTTTTCTCTTCAACTTTAACCACACTCACCAGGCTTAATAATGAAATTTTGTGGCTGAGTCATAACTCCTTCAAACTCGAAAAATCAGCATGGAAACATGAATGTACGAGGATCAGCAAATCATCGAATCAATGAAGGCAAAAAACCACAAAACATGTTTTATGTTTCTCAGAACTACTAAAGTCTTGAACAAGTTGTCAACATGCATATCACTGAAATTTAAGCCTTAAAACTAATTATTTTGCAGCATTTGAAATCAAGGAACAGAGTCTCAATCATTATATCGAAAATGAGGCAAAACAGCAACAACATGCTTTCCTTTACTTAAACATCTAGCATGGTTGGAACTTCATTTCTATGCAAACTAATGTCAGCTTTTCTAAACTCATCAGTGCAGCATGGATTCAACATAAATAATCATCTGGCTGAGCATCTTTAGAATCTGAGGCAGCAAAAAATAAGATACAATACTGCTATTCTTTGATTGAAATTTAAACCAACACATACTCGGTTTATATCAGTTAACACCTTGGCTCTGAAATGTTTGAAAAGCACTTGGTGAAACATCGTGCACACCAAGTACTAATATAATAAATTAATGCAGCAACAAAAAATTTCAACCATTTGCAGCAAATTTTAACTTATGTTGAAATGATTACCTTCACCTGGCACGGAGGAGGCTAGTGTTGGCGACTGGGGGTGAGGCCGTCTTCAGAGAAACAAACATTTTGAAAAAAAAAAAATACAAAATTCAAACAACAAATTAGGGCAAAAGTGATTCGATGTAAATGTTAATATAGCAATTTTCGAGCTCACCTTTAGGCCCGACGGAGAATCCAAGCTTACAGCTTCACCGGGACTTGTTCATGGTCGGTTCTGCAGGAATTAGGGCAATTGTGAGGAGGTCGTTTCAACTCGTTTCAGGGTTTAAATATTCTATATTAAATCCAAAGTGAAAAGGTAATATGGCGATTGTGGAGCTCACCTATACAGCAGACGGAGAATCCAAAGCTTACACTGGGCCGTCTTCGTTTCTGCACAATCTAGGGCAAAAAGCTCGACTTCAAACTTTGTTCCAAAAAACTTGCGACAGACGAGAGGTGAAAATAAATCGAAATTGAAAAGGAAAGGAGCTCACCGTTGGGAATCGGAAGCTAGGTTAAAATCGAGCACAAAATTTGTCCAAGAATGGCGTCGCCTCTCTCGTTCTGCAACTAGGGAAAATGGCCGTTTTTTTTCATTTTATTGCTAACATAAATGTAAATCCATACAAAACAAGGGCTATTTTGGTCTTATCGTGTCTAAATCTGAGGGCAATAAAGGTATGTGGGTGGCGGGATTTTTTTATCCGATGGGGGAGGCGGGATCCGAATTGTCCCGAAAGAGCCGATAGGCGCTTGCCACATGGGCGCCAGGTCACTATATCCCCATCCCTTTCCCGGTAAGTAAACGCAGGATATGCGGGATTATTTCGCTTATCTTATCCTATCCCTCGAAGTAAACGACGCCTGAGAGGACAGGCAGCCCCTATATCATATACGAAAGAAAAGAATTGAGAGCCGCACGGAAAAAGCCACGCTCTCACACAGAGAACAGAGAAAGGACTTGCAGACACGGGGAACTCAATCAACACGCGGAGGGAGACCGCAACCGTACACGAGAGAGATAATTAATCTCTCTCTTTTATTTATTTTTTCTTTTTATTTATTATGTTAGAGTAGTTTTTATTTCTAGTTCCGGAGATGTCGAACCCTATGATTTGACGATGTTTGATTAATTTACGTGATTGATTATTGAGTTATCTTTTTGGAATTGTTTGTGTTATTTTGAATAATTAACCATGATGTGTTGAGTCTCATTTTGATTGATCACCTAGATTAGGCTTTTCATATCTACATCTGAATTAGACCTTCAATCCAGAATTGTTGTTGTGTTTAATTCATAAGAGGTAACCGGAAGACAGTAACTACCGGGGATAACACGGCCTATTTAAGTGAACGAACGTGGTTGAGTTCACTACTTAGTCTAGTCTATTTTTCTAATTCTTAAAGCGACTAATTATATTAAATCTTGAAAACGTTTTTCTGGACTGTACAAGAAGTCAGGTTTAATCGTAGAGCGTTGTTGATATCAAGATAAGGTATCTTGAAATAAAGGTTAGATTAAAGAAATCATGAAGTCTAAACTGCGGACCGGATCTCTAACAATATAACACGGAATATATGACACCTCGGAAATATCATCTCGGTTCTCATGCGACGTTCCGAGTAAAACAGCAGATCCTAAAGGTCGTCAGAATTAACCATTGAAACCTCGAAAAGGCCACCTCGGTTGAAGGACAGCTTGTCAGGAAGTCGTAGAAGATTGAAATTCTACCGAAATACCGACGTCACAATATGGTACCGACTTCAATCCGACAGAAGTGACGCTTGTCACACAGATAGAGGAGCGCTCATGCTCATCATTGCCTAAAAAGTTTGCCTACGTCATGGCCGCCCCTAAACTGTCAAATCTTCATTAAAACGAAGCCGATTTGTCTAGGGAGGTGTGCCAAGCATAACTATAAATAGCAACATCAAACACGATACTAGGATTCGGCAAAAGTGATAAATACATATACATTTATCTCGGTTTTTCTTGTTTACCGACTTAGTGAACATTGAAAGACCGACTTCCCAATTCTGTAACCGACTTCAAGATTTTCAATAAAAATCTCGTTTTCTGTAATCTTTATAGTAATTTTTATATTAATTACGTTGATTAAATCCGTTTATCAACATTTTGGCGCTAGAGGAAGGGCTCCATAAGATATTTGGAGTTAATTTTCGAAATATACACACCACATCTCAAAAATCAAGAATGTCGCAGTCCGGACAGGATAATCCGACAACCATGGGAAGTGCCGTTCGTGTTGTTGAAGCACCTACCGGTCAACATAATCCAGTGCCTGTGATACCGGATATCGCCACGCTCATGCAGAACCCAGAATTTGCTCGAGGACTCACTGCTTTGTTGGCCCAAACCATGCCAGGGCCATCACAAAGGATACCGGGACAACCTTTTGCTCCTATAACTCCGGCAAGACAACAAGTTCCTCCCATACAAAGGGGTAACAACAATCAAGCGGCGTCACACGCCACTTCACAACCACGCGACAACAATCCACCCCCTCCACCGGTGGACAACGTACTGCCGGCGGAAATGAACCAGCCAGAAATGAACCAACCAGAGATGGTTGCTGAAAATCATCCCAGGCATGTCCCCAGAATTCCCCATGCAGTTCGTTCATTGTTTCAACAAACCGAAAATCCGGTTGACCTAAGGATGCAAATTGAACGTAATCGTTGCGCTCGACGTAATGTTTCCAAAGTCGAGGCGTTAAGAAGGAAGGTGGCAGAGTTGGAAGCCCGACAAACCACTCAAATCAGGCCTTATCAACATCCCGACGTGTCAGAACCGGGTCATGTCTATATGGAAGTCGGTTCTCCTCTGGCACCCGAGTTGACCAGAGGCCGTTGCCGGGAAAAGTCAAAGTCCCACAGATTGGCCTCTATGACGGAAACGTTGATCCTGACGCTCACCTCGGACATTATACGTCATGGATGGACTTACATGGTGCGGACGACGCTCTACGATGTCGTATGTTTTCTTTGACCCTAGGTCCTAAAGCTCAGAAATGGTATTATTCGTTACCGGCCGAATCTATCCGATATTGGTGTCAACTCTGTAATAGCCCAGTTCTGTATTAATAAAATGACAGTTTTTAGTTCCCAGTTGAACTATTTCTTTTTATTAATACTGCTCGTCTTATGTTCCGAGCCCAGTTATCAGCTATTCAATCTCAGTTATTAATTCCGGTCCATTTTTCTTATTTTAGAAATGGGTTGTATTTCAGTCGGAATTAATTATTCCAGTTGACGAATAATCGGAACCGAGTATGTTTCGATAAATCGTCTAAGTCCAGCCGTGCCCAGAACCGAGTCGTTCGGTCGCGAGTATCGCGCCTAGTTCGCGCCTAGCCAATTCTCGAGCCCTAGCAGTCTCGAGTCTTGCTCGAGCCCTAGCCATGCTCATAGCCTTACTTAGAATATTTTCTAAGTATGAGATCATTTTTATCAAGTCTTGGATATCATTCCCTCAGCCTAAGTAACCCCGCACCGAGCTAGTGCACGGGTCCGAGTCCTCGCGCTCTAGTGTCGCGTGACTCGCCAAGCCGCGAGTGCCCAAGCCATGGTTAGTGGTGTGGCACAAGTTTTCTAAGTATTTTTTGGGTTCCCTATTGTGCCACAAGTTTAGCCCTAGCCAAGTGTTTCATGATCGGCCCGAGTCCCTAGTGTCGCACCCTAGCGCCCGCGCCCTAGCCTCGCGCAAGTCAAGCATGGTGGCCCAAGTCATGGCCAAACACCTTTGGAATTTTTCTAAGTGTGGAGAGTTTCATTTCCAGCCCTAAGCATGTGGCATTCTCGGCCCAAGCCTTTTAGCACGCGCAGCCCAGCAGTTCCCGCGCCCAGCTCGCGCCCAGGGCCCAGCAGCGCCCAGGCCCAGCGCTGGCAGCGTACCAGCTCACTTCTTGAGCCCAAATCCATATATTTCGGCCCACTTCTCCAGGGCCCAACTTCATGCGTGTGTTAAGGGGTGGATTAAGGACTAATTCAGCTTAGGATGCCCTAAGTAATGATTAAAGATGTCACATGGGCATTAGGAATTATTTAATTGTGAGTGGAGGGGCCATATGCAATTGTTTATGTTGTGCCTTGTCCCCCACTACCTCCAACCCGACCAAGACCTGTCCAAGGCATATTTTATTGTTGGATACCCTGCCATATTCCCTCCAAGACCGTGCAAGATGCTGCCCATCAGCTCCCAAGTTCCTATGTGCATGTGGAGTGGGAAAATGCACTCATTTTGGTCTCCCACCATCCCACCTAGCTAACTCCGCCCCTCAGCCTTTATAA
>BKCP01012526.1:1264-11578 GCA_008636005.1 Striga asiatica
CAAGACGAGCAGTATTAATAAAAAGAAATAGTTCAACTGGGAACTAAAAACTGTCATTTTTATTAATACAGAACTGGGCTATTACAGGGTGAGACTAAATCCTCAGTGAGCGGGTGACAGTGTGGAAGTTGTGATTTGAGTTTGATAAAATCATTATTGCATGCTTAAAGAATTCTTATATTTGTCAAATCGTTATAAATTTTATTATTTTCAGAGGAATTATATATGAAATTTTTAGATTTATGCCAAGTCAGGTAAAATTCACAAGTATTTGTATGGAAACTGAGTATTAGTTTCAATCTTTGCGTATTGATAGTGAAGTTTAGGATAAATCCCATATTAATATTGGCACAAGCAGAACGGTCTAGCTTCGGAGTGAATCGATTTGATTTGGTTCATAGGACCTTTCTATAACTCCCAACAGTGTAGGCATATGCCTCAGTATGAGTTGTCGCTCCAGTATTTGAGTCGAAGCTCTGGTATTGAGTCGAATCTCCAGTATGGACTGCTAAGTCCCATGACAATCTTATAACTGATATGATCTTGGCATCTCCTCAATTGTGGGCTTTTGCCGGGAGAATGTCATAAGCATGATTGTACCCCAATTCTGTGACTCATTCACATTGGACAACTCTGTCCTCGGGTGTGGAATAGGAAACAATGGTAGCCTGACCAAGAATCTGTTTATTGTGTTTTTGTGCTTCTTTTTATGTGCGTTATGTGTGTAGTTGAGTCAGTTTTAGGATTGTTTTAGGGTCGACCGGTCCATTTTATCGTGTTTCGTGTGTTTTGCATGTCTTTCTTCTTATTTTATATTATGGCGTACTTTTCTGTGCTTTTTGGTGAAATTTCAGGATTACTTAGAGGAAGAATGAGAAGAGTTGATCCAAGTCCCGAGAGATGAGATTTTCTATGAATTTCGAGTCATTACCTAGAAGTTTCGAACCATGTCGTATGAACCATTTCCATTCCGTGTATTTCGAGCCTTGTTGATCAAAGTCCTCAAAAGCTGGCCAGAACTCGCAACCTTGCGCCTCAGCCCGCGTCCTCACGCCACAAGTCCTGCAATACCCTGTCCGCGCCGCGAAAGGCCACGCGACCTCGTGGAGAACGTTACCCAGCGCCACTCGCGAACACGCGAGGTTTTCTTGCGACCTCGAGAGTACCGTCACTAGAGCCACTCGCGAACACGCGAGGTCTTCCACGACCTCGAGATTGCCCTCACCGCACGTCCGCGCACACGAGATTCTTCCCGACATCGAGAGTGTCTTCCAACCGCACGTCCGCGTGCGGATTCCTTCGTGACCTCGAGAGTGCCGATCATCCTCGCGCCACGCCCGTACTTTCCCATGCCAAGTCCGCGCCACATGCTGCCCGTGACCTGCAAAATGTCCCGCAAGCTCGAGAGTGTTCATTTAATGTGCGTGAGATTAGTGTGTGTTTTGAATTGGACCATAAATACATTTTGGTCCTTTGTATTTGGAACACTTAGATTTCATTTGCTACTTTAGGAAATGTCTTTTATTTTAGCTTTCTCTCTAGATTTTCCGGTGACTATTCCGGTGACTTTTTTCGGCGGCTTTTGTTTTATGCAATTTCGTATCCTTTTGCTCCGATTTCGATCAAGCACGCATTAGAAGTGTGAGTACTTATTTTTAAGGCTTATAATTTCGATTTCTCACCTACTTGCTATCTTGTTAGTAGAAGTAAATTAGGGCTTGCTCATTTATTGGATGATTTTGCTTGTTTAGTTATTTTTCGTGTTCTCGTTGTTTGTGAACTTGTCTATTGAGCTTGAGATTAGTTGGAGTGTGAATTTCTACAGGAGATGTTGTGACTTTGATGTTGAGCTCGTTAATTTCATAGTAGGATTTTTGGCTTTGACTCTTAAGCATAGTAGATGGAGTTCGTTTCTCTTGCTTTCGCTCTTTTTACTTGATTTTTAGTTCACTGGTTTAGTAAGCTAGGGTTTCTAAGTTCGATTGCTTGCTTAATTAATCGTTGCTTGTTTCCTTAGTTGATCTAGTTTAAAATCAACCCCTAATCATTGATTAGGATGCTTAAGATTTATTTTCTCGTTTTGTGCTTTTGGGCAATTGAATAGCAAACAAAGCTTCGAATAGTCTTCCTTTGAGAACGACCCGATTCGGGTAGCTCGGTTACCTCATACCCACAATTTCATACTAAACAGAATCCCAGCCACACTGTTCGATTCAGGACTCGGTCTAATGGTCCTAAACAGTCCAACTCGTAACACAATTGACTTTGAAGTAGTGAATTTAGTTTCTAATAGTTGACAATTGGCGCGACAATACAACCAGTCATGTCACAATCGTCAATTAGTGCAACAATACGATCACTCAAGTCACATTGTCAGTTTATACGAAAACAAAATTGGTCAAATCACACTATGATGTATTCAACCGCTTGCGTAGCTGCACAGAATGTCATACATATTACCAATATTTCAATAATTTGTCAATAGATATATTTTACAATAGTATTTAGTTTGATGTGTGGATATTATGGCCAAAAGATAGATTTTAATTGATGGGTAAATAAGAATACATGTCGTTTGTAGTTCTCAACTAATTATTGGGGATAAAATGGATTTTATGTAGTTTTGTTAGCCGAGTACGGATAAATCCCAACCTCCAATCGTATACCTCGAGAAAGTTTATTCGGAATCAAATTCGAACAACCATTGATCCACAAAAAGGGAAAAGTAAAAGTCTTAGACACTCTAATCGCAAGTTTTTTGGTTGTGTTATGCAAACATGAAAAGCAATTAAGAATTTATCAAAAGAAATAAGTAAAATGGAACACAAGTTAATCCTAAAATTGCAATAATAACAAAAATACAAAGAAAAACTAAATACCCCAAGACCAGAGATGGAAAAGAGACACTCAAAGATTCGGAAACATGCATTCAAGCAATCGTCACACCTCGATGAACCAATATAAACATCCATCAATTCTCGCCATGTAATCGACCACAAAAATAACATGTTCTCTGTCCTTCAAGGATGCTTGTCTACTGTACTGAAGAAAGTTCCTACCTTTACCCTAGAAAAATTTAGCAAGTAAAGACAATAAAAACATACGAGATTGTGATTCTTAAACTCAGTCTTCAGGTCTCTAGTGGCTTCCACAAAAAGATATAAGCCTGAAAGTTGCAATATCGGCGGAGAAGTAAAACAACAAAAATTGGTTTTTGGAGAACTTAGAGAGAGAGAGAAAGAAAAACTAAGCTACTGATTCCCAATTCAAGTTATTGCCGAAAAAATGACTCAAGAAGTGTATTTATACCTTAAACAATCTAACACATACTAAAACACACACATTTGCTCAAAAGAACTCGACGGCCATGTGGATTCGAGGCTAGACTCGCAGGCCACGTGAGTTTGTCATACAGGAAGGAAGGCGTGTCTAGCAGTGAGCACTCATGGGCTAGGCGAGTGTTGGGTGCGCACTCGTGGGTGCAAGGACGGGCACTCGGGGGCTAGACAGGACGTGTCCTTGACGCTCGCCAGCTATGCGAATGTTGTGTCAAGTGTGGGGCAGCCTATACTTGGTCTGGGAAATGAAGAGCTGGACTTGCGCGGGTGCAGGTCTTGCTGGGCGCTGGTCCAGCGGGCACTGACCGGGCCGACTGGCTCATAAATTTTTGGCTAATTTTATGCACTTTTTCGGTGTGCTTCTGGCAAGTTTTTAGTGATTTTTTGGCAACTCCAGCGTTTCTAAGTCCGTTTTTTCATAAAACGAAAAACAAAGGATACAATAAATGCACAAAACACTAAAACAATCCAAAAGTACATAAACGACCAAAATGACTAAATGGACCAAAAAAACTTAGATAAACCAAACAAGCATAAATAAAACATTCAAAATATAAAATAACCACGAAAACATACTAAACAGTGAATGAGACGTCATATTGAGATTAGAAGAGCTTTGTGAGTCTTCAATAATAATTAGATAGAAGACTATATCTCTCTCTTGGTGTATAATTTTCTATAATTCTTTATATTATACAAATATAGTGAACTCTCACTCTTTTGTTGTTTTGACTAACAAATAAATAATGTTATGGTGACTTCAAAACTCGAGGGCAAGCACAAGAGTTTTAGTTTGGGTATAAAAACTTATAGTACATACATCATTGAGATTAAATTATTCGTTATTAGATTTTTGACTACTTTAATTGTTCAGTTTTATGATTGAAAATCATTTAGGATAAAACATTAATTCTTTTTTTTTCCCCGAAACGACCGGGGTGATTGTTATAAATCTCAAGCGAACAAATTTCGAATACAAAGTTCCAAGAAATCCGAAGAAGATAAAAATGAGAGACATGCAAGAAGCGGTCTAGAGCCTCAACAAGCCACTAACAACCAAACCAAACTACATGCTAAAAACCATAAAAAGAAACTAACAAAGCAAACAAGGTGTATAGACTCCAGCCACTGCCATAAGGCCTAGCAAGGAGCTCCATACTTACACAAACCAGCAAAAATGAGAGAAACCAAAACAAAAAGAACAAGCATACTAAGAAACAGAAGTGAAATCCATCCAGTCTGATTGTGCCATTCTGATGAGAGTGTGTTCAGGGATTAAGGAGTGTTGGAAGAGCCATAAGTTTCTTGACTTCCAAAGCGACCAAAGCATGTATGTTGTGAGTTGAATTCTTGCTTCAACCACTTCAGAATGGTCCAGAGAGCAGACTTGGTACCACCAAACTTTGAATGAATCTGTGAATCCAGTGAGACCATCCCACTGCAAAGGACTCAACAGCCACACTCTACTATCTCTAGGACATGAGAAAAACAAGTGCTAAATTCATTCAGCAGCTTCACCACAGATAAAGAATGTTGTATCCAAGTCAATTCCTCTCTTTTTCAGATGTGTTGCAACATGCAGATAACCTGTCATACATTTCCACATAAAGTGTTAGACTTTACCAGCAATTTTTAGCTTCCAATGTCTGAATCTGATTGAGCTTTTGGTTCCTGAATTTGAAGTGTATTCTAGCAAGTCAGTAGCAAGAAGCCTGAGTGAAATGAGGTGATTGTAAGTGCTTGAAACATAGATAGAGCCTTTCTTGTCTAAACCCCAGTAAATTCTGTCCTGTCGGAGTGGATGAATGAAGGTGATTTTGAGAATAGCAGCACTATCAGCTTCATCAAAGACTTGCTTGACTAGCCATTCATTCCACTGTGTGCCATTGTTCTGCAATAATTCTCTGACCCAAATTAAATGGCCTCTAGCAATAGGAATAAGTTCAAGAGCAGGTTTACAATGGTTAGGTATCTAGTTGAGGTCTGAAATTCTTGTGGTGATGCCACTCCTGATTTCTATTTTGAGCCATTTAGCAAAAACAGGTAGTACTTCCATCCAACAATTCCACATCCATGAACCACTTTGAGTTTTAGTAGCATGAACAATAGAAGAGTTAGGGAAGTACCTGTCCTTGAGTAGTCTGCTAACAAGGAGATCAGGATTGGATGCTATCCTCCACAACTGTTTTCATATAAGGGCCTTATTGAAGGTCTGCAAATCATGAAAGGCCAGACCACCATTTTCTTTTGGAAAGGAGAGGTGATTCCATTTCTTCCAATGAATGCCTTAAGATTGATCAGTTCCTGATTTCCACCAGAATTTGGCACAAAGTCTTGCTATTTCTTTGCAGATAGGCAGGTAGTGTAAAGCAGACCATAGAAAAAATTGGTAGAGCTTGGATTACAGCTTTGAGAAGCACCTCTTTACCAGCAGGTGTTAGGAGTTTTGCTTTCTAAGAGGTAAGTTTGGATCTGACAGAGGTCGACAAATACTCAAAGACATCCTTCTTTGATATTCAATTCCCAAAGGTAGACCAAGATATCTAGTGGACCTATGAGAGACAATTCCATTCAAAGTACTGCAAATGGAGTTCTGGAGATGGAGAGGTGTGTTTCTGCTGAAGAAAATTGCAGATTTCTGGAGGTTCACTACTTGCCCAGTGAAGAGTCTGTACTGCTCTAAGATGTTCATAAGATGACCTGCTTGATCAGAGCCAGCTTTGCAAAAAAACAAGGAGTCATCTGCAAAGAGCAGGTGAGAGAACATAAGGCCATTTCTAGACAACTTCATTCCTTTCAGATGATTAGCAGAAATAGAGTTAAAAGTGAGTGCAGTAAGAAGCTCAGCAACAATGATGAAGAGGTAGGGGGATAGAGGGTCCCCCTTCCTTATTTCTCTTGTAGGTGTCACATATCCACAAATAGATCTCCATTAACTTTGAAAGAAAATGTAGCAGTAGACACACACAACATAATAAGTCTCATAAATTCGCAGTGGAAACCGATCTACAGCATGATCCTTTTTATGCATAGCCATTGAACACTGTCAAAAGCTTTTATGAGGTGTAATTTGAGAGCCACGAATCAATGAGGACCTGAAGAATGTCTATTTAAGAAATGAAAGGCTTCTTGAGCTATGATCACATTATCAGTTAATTGTCTTCCTTCAATGAATGCTGCTTGATAGTCACAAATACATAACTGAAGGCATGCTTTGAGTCTTTGGGCAAGAAGTTTTGAAATGACTTTGTAAAGAACACTACAAAGTCTTATGGGTCTGAATTGACTCAAATAGTCTGGATTTTAACATTTTGGAATCAGAGTAACCACTGTATGATTCCAGTATTTAAGCAAAGTACCTGACTGGAAAAAGCTATGGACAGCCTTCATGAGGTTTGATTTGATTAAATTTCAGGAGTGTTGGTATAAAGTTGTTGTCATGCCATCCTGACCTGGTGATTTGTCAGGTTGAAGGCTAAATAAAGCCTTCTTGATTTCATCTTCCTCAACTGGCCTGAGAAGCTCTTTGTTCATGTCTGAAGATATGGTTTTGGGGATGAATGGAAGTATAGAGTCCCCACACCAACTGCCTTCAGTAGAGAAAAGTGCTGAGTAGAAATCAGATATATGGCTTTCCAAGTCTTACTGTGTGGAGTAGACTCTGCTTTGAGTTGATAGTAGTCTTGTTATAGCATTTAGTCTTCTCCTTTGGAGTGCAAAGGCATGAAGAAACGGGTATTGGCATCATCTTCCTTGATCCATTTGTGTTTTGCCTTTTGTTGCCAATGCAGCTCTTCATGAGAGTGAGCCTTGTTTAGCTTCTGTCTTGTTTCTATCCACTCTTCCCAGTTTCTCTCTGATTTGTCTTCATTCAAGGTTTTCCAGTTTCTTAGATAACTTAACAATCGCTTTTTGATTCTGAGACTAGAAAGAGAAACTCCAAATGAGCAGTGCAATTCTTGTATTTTTCACCTTCTCTTTAAGTTAGTAAAATGGAGTGCCAGTGGTGACTGTTGACCAAGCTTTTGCACAACTTCTTCAAAACCCTCTTTGCCAATCCATCTTTTATCAAAGTGGAAGCAAAACTTCTTCTTCTCCTTAGGCAGTCCCATGTTCAACAAAAGGGTTGTGTGATAAGAGGAGGTTCCTAAAACATTTGAGATCATAGCATTGGGATAAGAGTGAGCCCAGTCCAAAGAGCTTAAGGGGGTGATTGTATATGAATTGAATAGTAAAAAAACAATCAAAACTCAAATTTAACTCAAATTTAACTCAACCCCACTATCATAATATTATCAATATAATTAAATAATATCAACCAATCATTTTTACATATCACATCATCTTTAATTTACTATTCATCCACTCACATAACTCTAACTAACTATCACTTCCAATCATTTTTCTCCTATTTTACATCAAATCAACTTTAGTTATTTTATTTAAATATTATTTTAATATATCCACTAAAACTAACCATACCACCTTTTTTCAAAATTAACTACAGTTAAAAAACAAACCAAATAAAAACTAGTTCAATCTATAAACAATCACCCCCTAAAGCTCTGTCTAGCTTTTCTTCAACAAGGGCAGGCAGAGCTCTGTTGTTGCTCCATGTGTAGGGGTGGCCTTCAAGTTTGATCTCTATCATCTCCATGTCATAAATGAAGTTGCAGAATCCTTGGAAGCTAGACAGGGGTCTAGTTATACCTTCCAACTTTTCTAAATTTGAAAAAAAATCATTCCAGTCACCAATAGAGAACCAATGACTGCCCCGATGCTGTTTTTCAGAAACAATATCTTCTCCTTGTGCTTCCCTTAGCAATTTGCAGGGGCTGAGGTACACAAATACTCCCCACCGAAGTTGATGGGATTGCAAACAAAATTCTACTGCAATAAAAAAATCTTTACACTGAATTTGCTTAATATCAACATGAGTGTCCCACATTAAAACTAGCCCACCACTGAGGCCTTTGGAATCAACAATAGCAAATCTATTATCAAAACCTAGTTTATTACAAACAGATTTAACAAAGGCATTTGGTTTTTTGGTTTCAGAAAGGAAAATAAAGTGTGGGTGATGAGCTCTATTCAGCTCTCTGATTTGGGAAATCGTAGAGGGTCCACCCAGCCCTCTACAATTCCACACCATTGCTAACATTTATCATGGTGGTGCCATTCTAGGCTGGCAACCCCCCACCTTAGCTTTAAGTTTTTTGGATTGAACCTGGTCTGTCATTTGAGTTTCCTCTGTGGGTTCTGATGATTCTTGATCTGCTCTGTTTCTCTTGCTTCTGAGCAATTGATCAATGATAATGGGTGTCTCATCAGCTCTTTGTAATCTATCGAGTTTGCTGGCTGTTCTTTTCCAGGTTTTGGATGTTTTGGGATTGGAAACAATTATTGTTTTGTGGTGTTGAGTATGCTTTGTAGTGACTGGAGTGTCTCCTTTTTACACTTCTATAGTTGAGGCTTGAACCATTTGAAGGTTTATAGCTTCAGTACCTTCTTCTGCATTAGGTGTCTGAGTGGCTGAAATCAATGAGTTGGCATCAACGGATTTGGCTTGTGAGGGAAGATCATCATGTCTAGGAACTAACTGGTTGTTGATCTCATGCTGGCTTGATGATGCTTTTTGTGATGTTCCATCATCTGTGGCTCTTGGTGAATCAGGTGAGGGAGAGGTTCTTGAACCTGACAAGCTAACTGGAGTCCATTTGTAACCATCAGAAGCCTTACCCACTTCACCATATTGCCCCTCTTTGAGTGCAACACCCCGCTAACTAGGGCCAAATTTGCGCAAATTTTAACTCTTTCGAAAACGCTTATAAATTTTTCGAAATCATTTGCAAACTATCTTGGGATGCTGCTAAGGACTTTTCTGCTTAAAAACCCATTTCTTTAACCTAGGTCTAACGACTGGTTTAGACTTAAAGAAATCAGGTTCATATTTTTAACGAATCATGCATATTAGTCTGGACCCGTTCGAACTGGCGAACCGGGTAAAATTATTTAAGTCTGAAAATAACGTCATGCATGTTCGAAAATAAACACAAACATAGCGGAAGTCTAAAAGTGAGTGGATTTATTTAGTTCTACAAAACGATAACAAATGTCCCGGGAACAGCTTTCGTGCGGAACTCACGACCACCACCACCACAGCTCATCTCACGCCTGCCCGCCGACCCTGTCATCTGAAAATATAAAGTGGGGGTGAGTACGGTCCACTTGTACTCCATAAAAACCCATTCTAAAGTAAACAACAATATTAATAATGATATCACAGAACCGGTATATATAAGTAAACTGTAACTCCCGAACTCTCTGGCCGGTAACTCCCGGAACACTCTGGCCGGTAACCGTGTGCACACTCTGATGGTATAACTAGGGCAAACTGGGCCACCACCAGAACTGAGGGAAGGCAAACATGGCCTTAACCCAAAGTGGATAAAACTCATATACATACCTGAACGTGAATCGACTATTAAACTCAATGTATAACCCAGACTGGGTCCCCACCTGATCGGTTTTGAAAATGAGTAAGTGCAGCTGTGCTGGTAGCTGACTCCTCAAGCTACATAAAAATATAAGCAAACAAATATACTAAGTACTATGCTCGTCATATGCTCAAAAATATGCTAGGATGCTCTACTCTATCAGATTACTCATCCGGATATAAAGGAACGCTCTACGGGTTCACTGAAACAATTCTAAGTCCGAAATTTATACTGATATGCTCAACTGATCTGGTTTGGCTCGAAAAATCACTTAGATTTCGGAATAAGACTCGGACCGAAAATCACGAACCAAAACGGACTCGAACCGCCGACTAAACCGGCCGGTTCGCTAACTGGCTGAACCGGGTCGGGCTGGACCGGACCGGGTTGGACCACAGGTTCACACTGGACCGGTTGGTCACGGGCTGCTCGGCCTGGCCGGACTCGGTCCTGTGTCGGGCCTGCTGGGGCCATGGCAC
>BKCP01012548.1:0-11501 GCA_008636005.1 Striga asiatica
TGCCTCGCGAGCCCGTCGCCTTGTCATGCGTGGTTCCGGCGTCGGAGCGCGAGGGGCCTGGGGAACATCAGGGACGGTGCTCGGCTCCGTAGGGGTCGGCACGTCGGCAGCTTTCGGGGCCGGCTCCTTGTTGAGCGCCGCCCTCTTCTTGACAAGGTTCAGACGACCAGACATGGCAGCTTTTGTTCTTGTCTTGAGTGGGTTCGGGTGCTTTCGTCGGTGTTTGTTGGCAGCCTTCACAGAATCGAATCCCTTGAGCCTAAGAAGAGGGTAGTAGACTGCAAATAAAGTTAAGGGCGCGGTCAGTACCGAGCAGGCTACGAAGAATAAAATGACCAACAAAGTGCCGAGTCGGGTTAAGAAGCTACCTGGTTCAAAAGATTTGTCGACAATTTCTGGGCTAAGGTTGTGATTGAGGAGGCTCTCTTCTTTGACGAGGGCGGAATAGCGGCGGTCCTCTTCGTTTCGCGCCAACAAGGTGCTGAGTCGCTCGGCCAGGCGTGGACTGAGTGCCGAGCTGTGAGTATGGACTGAAAACGCAAAGTATGACCTGTTAGCACAGAGGAGAGCAAATCAGTTGGTGACGGATAAGAAGATAAAAACTTACGAGTATGAGAAATAAAATGAGTAGGTGGGTGCCGAGTAGCGTCCGGAGTCCTCCACTCGCCGCCGACCCAAAACCAGTGCGGCATGTAGCCATGCAGGGTCTCGGGCAACTTGGCCACCAACGTTTTGTCGATGCCGGGCAGCACCGAGCTGTAGTAGTTGCCGGTCTCACCAGCGCGTTTGAAAGCGAACAAGGACCTCACCTCGTCGTCGGTGGGGTCGGCCCAACCCTCGCGACGGTACATGACGATCAGACTCATCAGGCGGGCAAACACCGTCGGCACGTACTGGCTAATGCCGACCTCAAGTCCGCACAAGATATCGTTGAGCGCGCTGGGTAGGGGGAATCGAAGACCCAAGTGGATGCTGTGACGGTAGACCCCTATGCAGCCCGGCGGCGGGCAATGGATTCGCTCTCCGGGATACGGTGCGAACAGCCGAACACCGGGGCCGAAGTTGAACTTCCCCCTCAGCTGAGCCAGATCGGCATCGTCCAAGATCGACGCTGTGTTCCAGGCCGTCGCCTGGCTAGGTGTCGCCCTGATCCGCTCGGGTCGGCGCCAGAATCCCGGAGGAACAGCGGTCACCGCCTCGAGGGCGGCATCAAACGATGCGTCCCCTATGGGGACACGCTCCCGACCGCCGGTTTCCCCTTGAAGGGTCTCATCAACCAGATCTGGATCGACATCGGAGTCGGTGTCCAGAAAATCAAGATCGACGTCATCGTCGTCAGCTGCAGCCAAAGGGTCCTGGTCGGCGCCATCGCCCTCGCGCAGCGGCGACGAGGGAAGGTCAGGTTCGATACCTCCGCCGCCGGAGGCGACTCCCACCACCGAGGGGTCTGGCCGAACAATTGAGATAGGGACGGCGGTAAGGATGACGTCCGCCGGCCGGAAAGTTTCGTCGCCCTCACCGGCGAAGCCGCCGCCATCGCCCGCCGATCTCGGAGAAGAAGACATCGCAATCGAAGAAACGAGAAAGGAAAATAAGAGAGGAAGGTAGGAATTACCGAAGGCTGGCCGGAAATCGTCGCCGAAAAACTCTTGGGATGTGCTCGGGAATCGCGAAGCTCGACAGATCCGAAAAGGGAGGAGTTTCAGAAGTTCTTGGGAAAAGTGAAGAGGAATTCTGAAAAAGAGATATATATAAGATTCCCAAACCAATCGGAAGTGGACACCTGGACGGGCCTTTTGAAATTCAAAATTCGAAACGGCCTAAGTAACTGAAGCGTCCTGTGCAAGATAACCGTCACCCACCTTTTGGTCAACCGTTACGCCCGTTCGAAAAGCTTGGCCTTTAATCCGCCACGTGTCCCCCCACAGTGTGAATGCAGTTAACGCTCGCACCCACGTTTATCAACCGTTACACCCCACGTCTTCTGTTGCCAATCGTTGCGCCCCCACGACTGAAGTGTGTTGGAGATGCCGACCTCAACAGGAGACGGACACGAACTCGAGGGGCCCTGCTCGGATCCCACCGATTGAAGACGACCTCCGGAGAGGTCCGAAATACCTCACCAGAGCTCGGGGGCCTGTATGTTGATATCCGAGTCCGGACCCAACGTAGGTACCGGTCCGAGCCAAAGGAGCCGGTCACCAAAACCGCACGTGGGTGCCGATCTGAATGAGAGTCAAAGTCGTCTGGAATGGCGGGGGGAACAAGTCCCGAGATCGGCACCGTATCCATGTGGCTACGAGGTCGGCACCTTGTTCCAAGTCTCGCAAGGGCGGCTCCTGATAGAAGTATGACGTCGGACACAATAAAATAATGCCACTTGTCTACGCATAATTGCCGATGGGACGTCCAACTCAGCCAGAACGTGTCCGCATTTAATGCAGCCCACGTTCGCATTAAATGTATGGCAGGTAATGATTGGAGAATCCGGAAATCACTCTCAATCAGTCAGAGAAGCGCCGGTTTGTCCCGTTGAGCTACTGTGCGATAAGACCGCTGAACAGTACCCAAACAGTGTCGCATTAAAGTCTCCTATAAATAGCAACCCCCTCATTTATTTTTGGGTTGTTGAATCCCCAACTACTCGAGCTTATATTTTCTCTCTCTAAAGAACTTGTAAGAAATTCTTGTAAGCAATATAAGTATATCACAAGTGCCGACCTCGTACGAGAGGCCGACCTCGTGACCCGTTAATAAAACCGTAATTAAACCGTATTTCTTTGTCTTTTCCTCATTTTCTTTCCATCATTTGACTTTTTAACCGTTGACCGGAAACGTCCGTCAACATGCTCTTTTCGCAAGACGATACGCCCATAGTGTGCTGACCGATTCAACCGTCTCGTCCCCAAAGATTCAACAGTTACGTCTCTTAATCTGTAGCACTTCAGACTTTTGAGCTCCGGCAAACTCAGACTGAGTTGAAAATAAAGCATTGTATGTTATGATGCATGAAGTTTTTTCTGGAGAGTACAAATGCAAGGATATGGTTAGTATGTTTTCTCTGCAACTCTATGTCCTATATACAGGAATTCCAACACAAGTGGAAGATCTCTAGTGTTCATCTTGTAACAACTCAGTCAGTTACAACTAACTAATGACTGTTGTAATGGGCAAAACGTTTTAACGTTTTCAGGTGTTTAATTCACCTTCAATCCACCTGGTAACAACCAAAACTATCAGATGGAAGGTCACATGTCCAAGTTCAGTGACCTCTCCAATCCTCTTTATTATATAAAAAGAGTTAGTCTCATTTAAGAGTTCAATATAAGACAGACTTTTGACTCTTAATCACATAACCACCGTTTTGCATGCCCATTTATGGTTAATTTTAATAATTTATTTTTTACTTACCGAAAATCAATTTTAAAAATATAAATATACCACGAGTATCTACTCGGAATATAGAATTTTTTTAAACAATTTAGTTCAGGCTGAATTAAATATTTAGCCATAATAAAATCAGTCAAAACTGGGTCAAACCCAGGTTTTATAACTGATTTTTTCAACATATATAACATTGCATGTGTTATTCCACCAATAGCTAATATATAAGGTACCTGGGTCATTCTTTCTCTTTCTTCAGGCGTCTTAGGAGACACAACTTTAGAAAGTGAAACACCATGACTCATAGATATGTACACATTTGAATTCTTTCATGCTAAACTTCTTTAATACCTTATTTATGTATATTGATTGTGATAGTCCGACTATCTTTTTAGATCTATCGCTATAGATTTTTATCCCTAAAATAAAAAATTCTTCTGTGAAATATTTAAAGAAAAATTATAAAGTATGATAGAAAATATAAATAAATTTATTAATATTTGTATGATGCCGGCTACACTTCTTCTAATCCTGGTAATATATCGAGCAAAACGTAGACAGAATCTTGGTCGTTCGTTTGGCAGTTTACAAAAGGTTTCTACTTTATTGGGACCTCATGACAAAGCTACCTAAAACATTAATAATATCGAATATTTCCTCTGTCCATTTTGTCATCTATATAGCACAAACGCATGTTTACAATGAAATCTTAGTATCCAAAATGGTTTAATTAACAACTTCTAAGCTAACCAACTTGGGCTTAATTAAGAACAACCTTTTGGAAAAATATCATAAATGATCTATTAATTTGGCTTACTTATTCAAATAATGCACTATCATCAAACTCAGTCCATAATGTTGGTATTTAGTAAACAATTGTTGAAGTAGCAGGATACATTAATTTTTCATAAATTAAAATAGAATGAGACATATATTCAATTCAAGTTTTTTGTCTGCAGATTAAAATTATGAGATCATTCTTAATAATTAGTATAAAAAATATAACTACATCAAGAACTCCGGGATGATGAATTGACATCAATTTTATTCATTTATGAAAATGGTGTCACGGTTATGCTTCAGTAGCATCACACAATGAGATTTGTTGGACGACATCAATATATATAATTAAAAACTAGTTTTTCTTCTATTTTCTAGCTAGGTTTTCTTTCACATTTTTTTTTTTTTAGACGTGATATATTATGTTAATAACTAGTAATAACTATATGCTCTTAATTATTGTTAGATCCGCAAGCCCATCAAAAAGAAAAGCCTTCAATCCCCCTATATAATTTACTGAGCCTAAATGGCATAATCATATGTTAGTTTATTTTATATAAATTTGTGTTTCGTATTGACACATTACATGCTTGATTTTAATTAAAACTAGCCTTCGAATTACCATAAAACTATTTTAATTTTCTTTTACTAAACAACCATATATTTCGTTTTATTAAAATTAATATATATTACCTTTTATTTTATTATTTAATTTATATATTATTTATTATGAATATGTATTTTTATTATTTTTAAAAATTAAAAAAAAACATTTTTTGTAGTTTTATTTTTCATATATGATATATTAAACTAATCATCTTTCAACGATTTTCTATTTGACATTCATATAATATAAAATTATTTTATATGTCTTTATAAATAAAATTTAAATTTCTTTACCAAACTAAAATGAGAATTATCAAATAAACTTTGAAATTAGCGTGTACATAAAAATGTAATATATCATTAAACAATCACTATAGTGTACTGCTCTTCTGGGTCTCAGAAAAATGTGGAAATTAAGTAGTAACAAAGAATGAGTATTAAAAATATTAAAATAAATAGTTAAATACGTCTCCACTTATATAATGTATATAGAGTTTGAATGTTATTATGTTAAAAATAAGAAAAAAAATGAATATCATAAAATTAATTTTTATATGTTATAAAATTAGAAAATATTACACTTGTTTATAATAGTTTATATTTTAAATTATAAAATAATTGAAAAGCTAATATACGAAAGAAACCAACTCTTCAAACAGGAAATATAATTACAATGCAACAAAGCTTAAAAAAATAATTAATGCATTCATAACCAAATTTATGGTATTGTAGATAATATTTAAATTAGATTAATATAACTAAAAAATTATCAGTTTTGACAAATTGAGTGTTAAATACGGGCTTCACGTTTATAAATTGTATCACTTTATTAGTTCTTTATTATTTATTGTACATTTTTTTGTTTATAATCTAACAGTAAGAATATAATTTAATGTATTTTTTTTTTTTACCAGTTAGAACTTATTTATATATTATTGGAATGAACACATTAACTTAATAGGTGTACGCATTTATGATTTGCATGTAGGACGGTATTCTATGGGCAATACAAGTGCAAAGGGGCAGGAGCAAGTTTTGCAGGAAGAGTGTCTTGGTCAAGAGAACTCACTGAACAAGAGGCTAAGCCTTTCATTTCCCTCACCTTCATTGATGGGTCTGAATGGATTACATTATGATCCTTCCTATGTTATGTATCATGTATGTAAAGTGTCCCATCTTTTTTATCCATGAAAACCATTTTTTCATTTTTTTTTTCCACAATAGAATATCTCAATAAAATCGAAAATAAACCATTTTGTCTCATTCAACTACGAGATTGGAAACAGAGAATATCCCCTTTGCTCAATCAAAATCTAAATTTAACACTTTGCTAGTCATTAACAAACCTCTAGCTAGGCACGTCGTTTTGTCTCAATTTTTAATGTCGATGATAAAGAAGAAATTAACACTTGCTTCAAACTCTTTCCTCCACAAAATTTGGAGACCCGCCAAGCTTTCCTATTAAAGCATCCTTAAAATGCGCAGAATCTCGGGCCCGAGGGAACAAAATTGGCCTTCTAACCACATCTGAATACCTATTTCTTGACTCCATCAATTCATGTAGAGAGAATCTCTGTTTTGGAGCACTCTGCGACCTCTGTCTTACCTTGATACAGTGTTTGTTAACTGTGTTGTCATTTGGACCGAACAAGTGGAATTTGTCGGGGTTTGGTCCGACTAATTTCTTGCTCTCGACTAATTTCGACCTTGATTTGGGTTGGCAGCATGTATCAATTTCAACTATTTTTGGGCTGTCTTCGTATGACAATGAGGTCCTCCCAACATCCAAATTTGGCGGGAGATGATCTACCAAGTTTTCCTGCAAATTATGAGAAAACTCCAACAATAAACCCAACAGTATCTTTTTTTCATTTCACAAATTAATAACTTCATGGAATTGGGACATTATAAATTTGTAGCATTTTTGTTTTTGTTTTTGTTTTTTCTCTTATGGCCAACATGTTTTAGCCATTTTCTACAAAAAAAAAAAAAAACAAATGAAATTTGCAATGCTGAAATGGCTAGCTAGAGTACATTTTCAATTCAAATTTATAACTGCCCATAAAACTCAGGTCTGATGAACTGACCAGGGATTTTGGGGCTGGAGGATAATCTTCATAATAGTTGGTGAACCGTCGGGCCTTCAGGGCCCGAACACTTTCTTGAGCCCTCATGAGAGCTTGCATGCTGTGCAGTACTGCTGCCGCCTGTTTACGCACCAAAAATCCTCTCGCCAGCGCCTGAATCTTCACCAGTCCCTTCAAAGCCCGTAGTGCTCTTCTGGCCTTTTTTTTTTTCCGGGAAAATAACACCGATTTACGAGTTGTTAGTAAACAATCCAAACTAAATCTTACATTAAACAGTCCTTGAAAAAGAATTTTTTTTCCCAAAAGCCATAAATCAGTCGATTTAACAATTAATTACCATATATCCCCGAAAAGCCGCTTGGATCTTAGCAGCAGCCAGCTTTTCCCGCGCGCGAGTGGTGAGAAGAACGACGGTGGCCGCCGCCTGGGCCGCGGCCACGGCGGCGTCGGCAGCGGCCGCGGTGGCGGCAGCTACTGCCCTGGCGTGCCGCTTCTCCTCGCTGTCGGGTTCATTATAAAATGAGTTGAGCCAGGCGGCCTCGGCAATGGTTATGCCAGCTGTTGTACGACTGGAAATTAACGTGTTCGTATCTCTCGGCTCAACCCAACAATAATCCGTTTCAAATTTTTCTCTATTCTTAATTCCAAACAGGGCCTTCAACCACTTGGTAGCTCTTCCCATTTTTTTCCTAGTTGGGGGGTTTCTTTGTTGTTCTCTGATGATAATAATAAAAATAATATAAAACAGAGAAGGGAGGATTGATTGATTGATTGATTGATTACGTTTGTGGAGGGTTGGATTGGAGCATGGAATCTGGGGCTGTTTGTATATTGTGGAAAGGCTGCCATAAAGAACAATGCAGCAGAAAAGGAATATGTGATAACAGCTATTCAGAAAGGTGTTTGTACTTTACTACCTATGGTGGACCAAAGACTAGTACTATAGAGAATACGATGGGTGAACAAATACGTTCTTGATTTTCTCTCTCTACGCACAGTTTAACCAAGAGATGCCATATATGACTTATTATTGAAACCTAATATCAAAATAAATTATTTACATATTTCTATTAAATTTGTCACTTTTCTTTAATTACATGTGTGTAGATTAGATTTTCAAACGGCAAGGTATTATTTGTACACACCTTACGTCAAGTACTCATTTATCAATTGTAGATTGCTTGAAAAATTATTCTTAACCACATGATCAATGTACAAGAAAAAAAGTATTACCAAGTATTTTATACTTTGCCTCATACTAATTTGTAGATTTAATATTCTAAATATTATATAAATCCAAAGGAACAATTTTATTCTTCTGGCGTTTCTTGGAACCGGGAAGAAGTTTGGGAGCAATTATTTTTTCCCTACTATCTGTATGTTTGGGAATCATGAAAATGACCAAGTAAAAAAATTTAGGCCTGGAAAGAAGAGAAAAACTGGATTAGAAGTGGAGGAGGGTATGATTAGTAAATTGCAGTCCCTTGTTATCATTAGTATTTTGCCCCTTAAAGAAACTTCTAGATTATCTCTTAATAGAATTGAAGCAAGATGAATTTTCTCTTTTGCTAAGTGAAGCAAACAATCATATATTGGCTTAGAGNCGTAAGATTCTCATAAAAAGACCAAATGCAACAAAGTTTCATCAAGGCCAACAGACTAATAAATCAACACAAAATTATGAATTAGAAACTAAGTTGATCCAGTTTCTTATGGGCCTCGATGACAGTTATGATATAATGAAGAATCAAATTAGAATGATGGATCCTTTACCAAATGTTAGCAAAACCTACTCTATGGTGCTTTCAGCTGAAAGGCAGAGAACAATTCATAATAATTTTGAAAGGCAGGAAAATGTGGCTATGAATGCCAACTTTGAAAATGTGGCTATGAATGCCAACTTTGAAAATGTGGCTATGAATGCTAACTTCTCTACCATAGTTCATTTGTCCTCTGCCATAATTTTCAAAGTTGGCATTCATAGCCACATTTTCCTGCCTTTCAAAACTACTATGAATTGTTCTCTGTCTTTCAGCTGACCATAGAGTAGGCTTTGCTAACATTTGGTAAAGGATCCATCATCATAATTTGATTTTTCAGCATATCATAACTGTCATTGAGGCCCATAAGAAACTGGATCAACTTAGTTTCTAATTCATAATTTTGTGTTGATTTATAAGGTTGTTGGCCTTGATGAAACTTTGTTGCACTTAGTGTTTTTATGAGAATCTTACGTTTTGAAAAAAAAAAGAAATTAGTGGACATCTTGCTATAAGCTGATTTGCTAATTAATTAATTATATTTGCTAATGAATTATATGTTTTTTTAAGAAAATCTTGATTCCCCACCCCGAAAAGGTCCCTCCTCTCCTCTGCCTTGTTCAAAATTTGGACGGTGCTACATGGAAGAAATCTTAACAGGACAAAGCCAAACACAAGTATCCCTACACTGTTAACAGACATGAGAGAAATTTGAAGCATTTCGGCATGCATCACGTTCGGGCTCTGGTATTCTATGGGCAATACAAGTGCACAGGGGTAGGAGCAAGTTTTGCAGGAAGAGTGTCTTGGTCAAGAGAACTCACTGAACAAGAGGCTAAGCCGTTCAATAAATGTAACCAAACTCACCCTTAATGTAATTTGCAATGCTGAAATGGCTAGCTAGAGTACATTTTCAATTCAAATTTATAACTGGCCATAAAACTAGGTCTGATGAACTGACCAGGGATTTTGGGGCTGAAGGATAATCTTCATCATAATTGGTGAACCGTCGGGCCTTCCGGGCCCGAACACGTTCTTGAGCCCTCATAAGAGCTTGCATCAGTACTGCAGCTGCCTGCTTATGCACCAAAAATCCTCTCGCCAGTGCCTGAATCTTCACCAGTCCCTTCAAAGCCCGTAGTGCTCTTCGGGCCTTTTATGTTTTACTAAACACCGATTTACAAGTAGTTAGTAAACAGTCCTTGAAAAAGAAAAGATTTTCCCCAAAAAGCCATAAATCAGTCGATTTAACAATTAATTACCATATATCCACGAAAAGCCGCTTGGATCTTAGCAGCAGCCAACTTTTCCCGCGTTCGAGTGGTGAGAAGAACGACGGTGGCCGCCGCCTGAGCCGCGGCCACGGCGGCGTCGGCAGATGCCGCGGTGACGGCAGCTACTGCCCTGGAGTGCCGTTTCTCCTCGTTGTCGGGTTCATTATAAAACGAGTTGAGCCACACGGCCTTGGCAATGGTTATGCCAGCTATTGTACGACTGGACATTAATGGGTTCGTGTCTCTCAGCTCAACCCAACAATAATCCGTTTCAAATTTTTCTCTATTCTTAATTCCAAACAGGGCCTTCAACCACTTGGTAGCTCTTCCCATTTTTTTTTTCCTAGTTGGGGGGTTTCTTTGTTGTTCTCTTATGATAATAATATAAAACAGAGAAGGGAGGATTGATTAAGTTTGTGGGGGGTCGGATTGGAGTATGGAATCTGGGCCTGTTTGTATATTGTGGAAAGGCTGCCATAAAGAACAATGCAGCAGAAAAAGGAATATGTGATAACAGCTACACAGAAAGGTGTTTGTACTTTACTACCTATGGTGAACCAAAGACTAGTACTATAGAGAATACGATGGGTGAAAAAATACGTTCTTGATTTTCTCTCTCTCACGCACATTTTATTAGTTAAACCAAGAGATGCCATATATGACTTATTGAAACGTAATATCAAAATAAATTATTTACATATTTCTATTAAATTTGTCACTTTTCTTTAATTACATGTGTAGATTAGATTTTCAATGGCATTTGTACACACCTTACCTCACGTACTCATTTATCAATTGTAGATTGCTTGAAAAATTATTCTTAACCACATGATCAATGTACAAGAAAAAAATATTACCAAGTTGTATATTTAATATACATTGCCTCATACTAAGTTGTATATTTAATATTCTAAATATTATGTAAATCCAAAGGACCAATTTTATTCTTCTGCCGTTTCTTGGAACCGGGAAGAAGTTTGGGAGCAATTATTTTTTCCTACTATCTCTAATCTCTATGTGTGGGAAACATGAAAATGACACGGTTAAAAATTTCAGGCCTGGAAAGAAGAGGAAAATTGGATAAGATGTGGAGGAGGGTACTTTCATTCCATATCCGGCAAACATTCTAAACACGTCTTCGAAACCAAAACCAATAAGTATAAATTCAAAACTCAAAAAGCATTAGAAAAATAAAAAGTAAAATATAAAGCAGTACTGTTGTTATCAAATGGGGGAGCTGTACTGCTGTCATCACATCTTTCGCCACCTTTGAACTTATGGTATCTTCTGTTTACAAAAAACAGATAAACGGTTAATATTTAGCAGCATTTTTGCAGAAGAAACACATGTAGTAAATGGAATAATTTGTTTTTGTTATTTGTTTATTTATTTCTTCTTCTTTAATCACCATCATTACACAAATGAACTTCAGCATAATATTATGTACCAACTCATTATACAAAATCAGTCATGGTCAATGTAGAGAAAGATGGACGCTGTGAAATTTGTAGATCTTCTTCCTATACAATCGACATACACGTAAACAACAACAACAACATAGCATTTAGTCCCAAGCAAGTCGGGGTAGGCTAGAGATGAAACCCAAGAGA
>BKCP01012559.1:0-11498 GCA_008636005.1 Striga asiatica
GTGTTTTGAAGCAAAATCGTATACATTTAAAATAGTCATGGAAAATAGTAGTAAATAGAGGAGAAAAGTGAAAAATTGTTCGACGTTTTCGAAAAAGCACGGTTTTGAACAGGACACTATCATTTGATGTGAATAACATATTGGTCGCGCACCATCGTGTTTTGAAACAAAATCGTATACATTTAAAATAGTCATGGAAAATAGTAGTAAATAGAGGAAAAGTGAAAAATTGTTCGACGTCTCCGAAAAAGCATGGTTTCGAACAGGACACTATCATTTGATGTGAATAACATTGTAGCGGCCCCTTTATTTATGGATAATTTTAGGATTATTTATTATTATTTATTAATATTATTATTACCTATTGTTTGTTATTAATATTATATTATTGTCATTATTATTATTATTTTTATTATTGTTATTATTATTTCATTTAACTAATTGTGAAATAAATGTTTAATGTGTATTATTATTATAAATAATGTTTGAAATATATTTTATTATAATAGCCGAATTTTTGTTATAAAATATCGTGCGAACCGAGCCATTTTATATTGGCTAAATCAACCGATTTATCGAGCCCAAGAGATTGAGCCCGAGAGAACTGTATGCATTGGATCGAACCTACGACTTAAATCTTTCAAACCCTTGGCCCATTTAGTATGCGACCCGAACCCGTCTGGCTTGAACCTGCGCGACCCGGCCCGTCTCTCTTTTACGCGTGTGATGAGATTTCTTTTAACCTAGCGCAACTTTTATTTTTCCCTCATCAGATTTTTTTTCCCTTCACGATCACACCTTCATCATCAACCCTCTCTCTCGTTTTTGAACCCGTTGCCATAGTCATATCCAATCGCCATCCTAGCCGTCATCTTCCTCCTTTCCCTCTCTTCCCGTCGCGATCATCATCCTCGCCATATCTCGCGGACAGAAAACCAGAACCACCGCTCTCCTCCTGTCGCGAGCCCTTTCCGGCGAACCTCCATTGCCGCTGCAACCCCGACGACGAAAGCTCTCCAGCAGGTCCCCAACCCTCGATCGTCGTCACCGCTCGCGAGACCCGGCGGATCTGCAACTTCGACGGCCTTCACTGTCCGCGCGCCGCCGCGAACTAACAGCGCCTCCCACCGGCAAGCAGAGCCATCCCCGGCCGCGACCCACCTCTGCGAGCAGGCTCGAGTTCCGACGACTCTCCACCGCGAGCGACCACCGTGAGCCGCCACAGCCCTCACCGAAGCTGGCCACCGCTGCTCCTCCGCGAGCCCCGCTCAGTCCACGGCCGTCGTTGCTCCTCCTCGCCGTGAGAAGCCGTCCTCCGCCGCGACTCGCCGTGAGCCAACAACAACTTCGCAGCGACCTCAGACACACCGCTGCAGCCCCTCTCGCAAGTCGAGCGTAGCCGTCGAACACCGCCGCGTAAGTGTCGTCCGTTCCCTCCGTACGAGCAGTGAACCCCGACGGCGACCTAGCAGCAGCAATCCCCTTCTCAGTCGTTGTCCTCTTCGTGAGACGACGCTTGCCGTCGAGCTTGCCGCTAGCTCGTCTCGTCTTTCCGTTTCGTTTTCCGAATTCCCGAGAACGGTACCTAGTCGTTTCCGTCTCGTTTAAATCGTTTGTTATTTATGAATATGTGTGATTTGCGATTTGATATGAGAGATGTGTATATTGTGCGATTGTGTTCGGTATGATATTTGGTGATAGATATGATTTTATGTGTCGTTTATGTTGTTCGGGATCTCTTCAATTATGAGAAATTGAACGAGACCTCGAAAGTCGTGTAAGTAAGTGGATATTGGAACAATGTCGAGTCCTTGGCCTTATGGAAAGGCCTCGGACGAGAAATTACGTGTGTTCAATTAATCGTTAAATTGTCGAGCTTGATTGTCGTTGTTTTGGTGTTTGAATTTTTAAAAATAGCTCGCTGCTCGGAATGACTTGAAATTTTGAGGGATATGTTATCTGTTCATTTCCAGCCTTTTGTAAAACGTTCGTAATTTTTAGAGGCCTGTAGCTATTTTTAATAATTAAAGTGATTCTGATCAGAATAGTGTTTAATGCTTAATAAATTGGTTCGTGATTCAAATGAGTTGAAATTTTGATATGTTGTGCCTCTGATGTGTTTATATGCTGTGTTAAATTTTTAGAATTTTTGGAGTAAATTTGATATGGTTAATAATTTAATTTCTGTTTCTGCTGAAAACTTTATGACTTACTATAAATCGGTTTGTTCATGAAAAATTCTAAAACTTGGCTGAGATGTTTATATTTAGTGTATATTCATGCTGTCAAAGGATGAAAATTATTGGAGTTCATTTTAGTGCTGTTTTGATTTAAAATTGATAATGGCTGAATCTTGTGTGAATTTTAAAAAATAGCACATTTTATGTCCAGGGCTGATATTTTTACACGTTGTCCCTATCATGCTGTAGCTTGTTGTGTTAAATTTTCAAGTCCTGAATCGTTCATTTGGTTCAGATATGAATTCATGTGCGTTTTTGCTGATTTCTTGTAAGAATTTTATAAATTAATGTGCTTTGAGTTTAAAGCTGAAAATTTATGGTTTTACTTATTACTGGAAGATGTAATTTTGTGTAAAATTTCAGAGACTAGGTCGTAGGGTAGCCTGACCATCTATTTTCATGTGATTAATGATTAATATTTTCGAAACATGATTTTGAAATAAAAGTTGGGAATCGACTTGCTTTTAGTTTTGATGTGAATTTGACTTGGTCAATCCCTAGATGGATTTATGTGAACTCCCATATGTGGTTTGGTCGAGTTTAGTGCCGAGTCTTAGTGTTCCAACATCCACAGGACTTCACGAACTACTTAGTCGAAACAAGTTCGACTAGGTCTGTTTTGTGTTTTCCGTTTAAAGTCAAGATAGATGTTGATTGTAGCATCTTGACTCAATGTAGGTAATTGAGGAGTCCAGCCTCGACCTACCACCAATTGCTTTGAGTTATTATTAATCCGGAATCCAGGTGGGTTATTCAAAAATTATCTATGCATATGTGTGATTTATTTATGATAAAAGTTTGGTGTGATCTATGTATGAAAATGAACATGTAGCCTATCGATGTGAGCTTGATGGCCATCGATACGGTTGTCCTCGTATGATAAGATACGGTTACCCAGTGAGGTAAATCTCATTAAGACCTATGAGAAGGCCGTGTCATTGATGTGGCACGCACTCCCATGTTTCACTGATATGGCATGGCTTAGCTTTGATGAGCATAGATGTACATGAGTGAGTCTTTGATGAGACTATAGTCATTGATGTGGCTAGAGATGTGACATGATTTTATTGTTTATGTTCATGCTGCGACCATACCATTATTATGTTATTCATATGCATAGTGTGAGTACGATAGTTAACTGTACTCACTTCCACCTGCTCGTAACTGATGCAGGTTAAGCAGTCGGCGGGTGACGAGACAAGACGGGTGGTGGTCATGCTTTTATTTATCGCTTATTTATTTGCTTCCGCTCATTTATGTTGAGATATTATGACTGTGTCGTTTTGAACTGCTGGAACACGCCGACGAGGCGGTCCTTTCCAAGGATCGATATCGGATGCCAAACATGTACATACATGATTTCGATTAAACCTAAGCATGCTCCTAAAGGACGAACAGAAAGTTTACCTTTCTTCGAGGCTTTGATTCGATCTGAGCGATCTTCTAGTCTGTGTCCCGACCACGTTTGGACGCCGGATGGACGACGATCTTCCAAACGGTTGAAAGAAGAAAACTGCCCACGTCTTTCTCTCTAACCCTTCTCGTTACTCTTTCCACGATGGTGGCTGAAGTGTCTCACGAAAATCTCAACTAGGTTTAGAACGTGGGAAGTCCCCTCCTTTTATAGAGGTCCTTGGGCCAGCCTAGGGATCTCTTAGAAGGTATAGGGTTTGGGCTCCCTACAGGCCCAAATTCTTACGTTCAGCCCAGAACACAATTTGGCCCGTAAATATTAATTCATTCCACTAGAGAATTAATATTGCACTCCCGTCCTATCCCGAAATGAATCAGGGCTTCTATTAGACTCGATATAATTCCCCGTGTTTAAGATATCGCACGTCCATTAATTATTAAAGCTTCTGACTGCTTTAATTAATTAATATCTTTTAATCCTTAAGTAGTACCACTCAACCTTATTATCGTACGGATTAAATCCACCTGCAGGGTTTATACGATAATCCTTATGAGTTCCTTAAGGGGACGTCACCAACCTGGATGTCCAGGACACGGTGCCCTAATGCCAATAAATAGATATCATGCAGATAGTGTCGTTACCCAAGATACGGAGCTATTGAACCAATACTTGGTCCTCACCCATGGTAAGTCAAAGTAACAAACAAATATCCTATATATCTAATTACCACATTTAGGGTTAAGAATTAGTAGAGTCACCGAGACCTAGGTTCTTCATGATAGTCAGAACAGAAGAACACGTCTCAACTGTGATCCTTTCAATGCGACGCAGCGCACTAGTATAAACCAATAGCCAAGACAAGCTACATCCAGTTTATACTACAACCTATACCGATAGTCATGTCCATAACTATCTCAGTTGTGAATACCATTTATATCTTATAAGGAACCGACAATGTAATCTTCTGTGTGACTACTAACACACCACATTGTCTACAATATAAGATAATTGGACATTTAGCCTACAAGCAATCATAAAGAATGCAACAATGTGAAAAACATTTATTTCAGTCAAATGGGAAATCGAATAATGCAATCCTAAAGCACGTAAAAGTTTGCTTTACAGTATACTCCAACATGAACTTGGAATTGTGAATTATCTTTATGATTTGGAACTTAATGAATGCCAGTTTGGTTTATGATTTATTATTCGTGCATGTTGTCTTTATTTGATTCGTTTGCATTTTTGGTTGAAGGCTTATGGTAAATTTGAGTAGCGCCCACTGAGTATTTAATTAAATTAAAGTTTGCAAAAAATTTATTGTGATTTTTATTAAATAAATTCGATAAATCCTTTAAAATAAAGTGGGGCGTTACAGTTTGGTATCAGAGCCAGTCTGCGTTTCTGTAGACTGGTTTATCTATGGTTAAGTGTTTAGATTTTGAAATATGACCACTCGTCTTCGTCACGCCGCGTTTCTTAAGGTATGTGTTTAAATAAGTATCAATGAAAATACTTATAATGTGAAGATGTGAAATTTTGTATTTTTACATAAGTAGCAATGAAACTACTTGTGATGTGAATGGATATATGGATATATATATATCATGTAATTATTTGGGGCTTAGGTAATCTATCCACCTTCGTTTAATGTGAACTCTAGTGTTTGATGTTGAACTCTAGTGATATAGAGTTAAGTTCAGACTCTAGAAGTTCCTCGCTATGAGGTTCAATATGTTGTTATCGAGATAAGTTATGCCCATAGCAGTTTCCTTTGCTATATAATTATATTAGGTTTCTTCAAGGGAAGACCCGGTCAATGAGAACCGGGAATGTATTCGCCCTCTTCGGACCTTTGCCAGGTTTCAAAAATTATGAGATGAGTCAATATCTTATAGGCTGCTATTTTTATGGATGTTCATGACCTCTGTTCAACCTCTGGTGTCTTATGTGTTTAATGCCACTTGTGCTTTAGTAAGGGTGAGTTCATGCTAGCTCGAAGCATGGTTAGTTGAGTAAGAGATAAGGATTATGTGATTTATTGATTCCCATTTATGTGATATGATGAGATAAGTGTATTAGGTTGAGAGTCTCGGTTGTATCATGATAGGTTTAGTCGGGTTCATGTGATGCATATGTGATCTTCGATGATTGAGGTTGAATTTATGTATTAATGTGAATTATTATATATTATCAAACCAAAAGATGTAATAATTCAAGTGAAAGACATAAGACTTTATTTTACTATCTTGTTTAATAAGACCGAGTTGGACCTCGGACAACGTGTTTGATTATATATCGAATGTTTAAGTCTTAAGGTATTGATATCGAGGCTATGTTGTTGTGTGATCATTTTGAGTTGATGAAGGCATGAAAATTCAATTTTTCGAGCTTCAGTTAGGCTCTATTTTTCTCAAACAAGATGATGTTTTTTGGACAAGTGTTCTTCATGCGATTTGTAGTTCTCTGAATGAAGTTTCTGTGAGTTTTCGAATTTTGTGATTTGGGGTTAAAATGAATATGTTATGATTTTTCAAAGTTAGACAAGCATGCAGTTTTTTTTATAAACTCGGACAGAAACTTTGACCTTAATTCATGGCTGTTTTGATGATCTTAACCTGCCTGCATGAAAATGTATTCTTCATGAAACATGTACTACATTTTATAAGCTTTCATTGGGAGTTGAATTCATGCAAGTTGGAGTTTTGGTTGATTTTATATGATTTTTCTAAGTTGGATTTATGCCCAGGATTTTGAAACAGTGGCTGTGTGTATGTATGAAATATATGCTCTGAATAGATGCCTTTAACATGATGATATGTAAACATTCTCTTCATGAAATTTGTAGCTTTCCTTGTGTAGTTTCTGTAGGTTTTGGGTTTATATGATTTGGAGTTCTAGTTGGTTTTATATAAGTTTTCTAAGTGGGATGTACACCCAGTTTTTATGAAATCAGGATTTTGTTTAAGTGTTGATTATGTACTCTGTTTAGGTGACCTAAACGTGTTCCTATGAAACGGTAGTCTTCATGAAATTTGTATATTTCCATGTTTAGATTATGTAGGTTTTGAGTTTATATAGATTGGAGTTGTGTGGCGTGAGTTGTTGCTATTTTACTAAGGTGCTGTATTTTCGAAAAATTGTTCTTTAGCTGTTTTTGCAAATTAAATGTTTTATAATCAAACTTGTTGATAATGTTATAATTTGCCAATGGGATCTTCAAAGAAGTTTTAGAGAATTTAATTAGCTACCTTGGGGCTTTTTTTAATTTCAATTCATGTCTGTAGCTTCGGTTATTGTGCATACACTGAGAACCTGTCAAGCTGCATATCTTTATTTATCCCCTGCACCCATGTTTTGGATGTTTGCTGTGTTATGTGCCATTAAATGACTTTATCTGCCTGAGTGTTCTTCATGAAAGTGATAGAGACATGAGTTAGGGATATTTTCCAAGTCGTTTCATCATGATATGACCTATAGACTGAAAGTTATATACATTTTAAATTCAACACGCATGCTGAAAATTGTGCTAGTTCATGTTTAGGTTTTCAAAATGAATTCTAAATTTTCAAAAATTAGCTTTTCGTCAATTTTCATGTATATGTGCCCTATGTGTCTTAATCTGATTGGTATTTTTGAGTTAGCTGCAAACACTTGCGAGAGAAGCTTTACGCTAGATCTCGAAGTGTGGAAGCTATAAGTTCTATATGTGGTCGAACTCGTTTAGGACCGCCGACACGATTAGCTACCCGAGTAAAAGCTATCGTCACGGCCGACATTGTTAGTCGGAAGGGTCAAGCGAGCTAACCATTCTAATGTTCGGCGATGACCGCCGAGGTTAGGATTTTTTTTTTTCCGGGCAGCGATGCCAATGTTTGATTTCTATGGAAAATTGCAAGCTCAACAGTAATGCTTAAACTGTTGTAGTTTGAGAAGTATTGTAAGGAAGCCTTTTTCCTATCTAAGTACCTAGGATTATGAACCGGAAATTGAAATTTCTGGTGTATACCTTAACTGAACGCCGAACCTGGATGGGTGTAGCCACGTGAAGTGGTGGTCGAGCCGCATGCCCGTGCTGGGAGACGTAAGGCCAACTGCAGTGGCCGACCGTTGACTCGCACGAGAGCTGTCGCCGCCATCACCAAACGCAGGAACTCCCCAGGTAATGAGTACGGCCAAACCTCGATCTTGCAGCTGGTCTCTGAACAGATGCATGCACACGTCCTGGCGCCCCGCTTATGCAGCGCCTGTGTGTGTGTCATCTCTCGGGTGACAGTGCCTTAAACTCCAAACCAAACCGTTGTATGAAATCCCTAATCAATGACTCTCGATATGTGAGGCTTGTCGATTAGTTTTCCTTTGTCTTATGCGAGATTCTCTCGAGATAGCGAGATTTAGGTCCCTCATCGATTTCGGGCAGTGTCTTGAGTCTCGGTTGGAGACTATGTATACTTCGTAGGGATCGAGACCTACGAAGAATGAGAGAGTTTTGGTGTTAGATAGTTAGTATGGGAATATCGAGCATCCCTAATCGTGAGACCGATTCTGCGATAGGAGATTGTTTTCGAACATCTAGTCGATATTTCCTAAACCGCATTCGAGGTGTTATTCGAGTCGGCAAGGGAAGAGTTGTTGACAACGGTATCAAACAGAGCCGTGTGTTCTGTAGGTATCGGTGTTGAGGATATAGTGTTATTATGGATTGTTAGCCCATCCGTATGGGATTCTGTAGCGGCCTGTTTTATAAGGACGCACAGATCATGTCGTTGTAGTAATCGAGTTTTTCTACCGTGGCCCGGGCACGAGATGGAAGCTCGATACAACAAGTCAACCCTATATGTTGATTTTGTTGGAGTATGCTATCGAGACACGAAAGGACCGGTTAGGGTCTTGTGCATTGATAGATGAGTAGAGTGTGAGAATTCCTTACCATGCGAGGCGGCTGGTACGGATAGAGGTGGAGTATGCCGTTGTTTTGGTTACTGCCACGAGTACGCAGCCCTATTTTGATTCTCGACCAAGTCGATGACTTAGCCTGATAGTTGACTCCACCACCGAAACTCGCGAGGATGCATGACACGTTCTGTGCCTCTTGATGGAGGAAACGTGTGCGTGATCTCGGAGTATATGTGAGATGCGACGAGCTGCGTGATAGGCAGAACCCTACCTGTATGGAGGTACCAGTGACCTATTGGATCAAAGGGTCCATTAGGATAAGGCTGGGAAGGGTACTCGTCAAGTCCAGTGGGAGGGTGGTCAAGGCTAGGCGACTTGGGAGAGGGAGACCGAAATTCGGAGGAAGCACCTGAATTTCATGTGGTGATGCTGTCTCCTCTTATTTCTCGTTAGAATCTCGTCGTAGTTTGTTGTTCGAATTCCGAGGACGGAATTCTTTGTAAGGTGGGTAGACTGTAGCGTCCCGTTTATTTATGGATAATTTTAGGATTATTTATTATTATTTATTAATATTATTATTACCTATTGTTTGTTATTAATATTATATTATTGTCATTATTATTATTATTTTTATTATTGTTATTATTATTTTATTTAAATGCCTAATTGTAAATAAATGTTTAATGTGTATTATTATTATAAATAATGTGTGAAATATATTTTATTATAATAGCCGAATTTTTGTTACAAAATATCGTGCGAACCGAGCCATTTTATATTGGCTAAATCAACCGATTTATCGAGCCCGAGAGATTGAGCCCGAGAGAACTGTATGCATTGGATCGAACCTACGACTTAAATCTTTCAAACCCTTAGCCCATTTAGTATGCGACCCGAACCCGTCTGGCTTGAACCTGCGCGACCCGGCCCGTCTCTCTTTTACGCGTGTGATGAGATTTCTTTTAACCTAGCGCAGCTTTTATTTTTCCCTCATCAGATTTTTCTTCCCTTCACGATCACACCTTCATCATCAACCCTCTCTCTCGTTTTTGAACCCGTTGCCATAGTCATATCCAATCGCCATCCTAGCCGTCATCTTCCTCCTTTCCCTCTCTTCCCGTCGCGATCATCATCCTCGCCCTATCTCGCGGACAGAAAACTAGAACCGCCGCTCTCCTCCTGTCGCGAGCCCTTTCCGGCGAACCTCCATAGCCACTGCAACCCCGACGACGAAAGCTCTCCAGCAGGTCCCCAACCCTCGATCGTCGTCACCGCTCGCGAGACCCGGCGGATCTGCAACTTCGACAGCCTTCCCTGTCCGCGCGCCGCCGCGAACTAACAGCGCCTCCCACCGGCGAGCAGAGCCATCCCCGGCCGCGACCCACCTCTGCGAGCAGGCTCGAGTTCTGACGACTCTCCACCGCGAGCGACCACCGTGAGCCGCCACAGCCCTCCACCGAAGCTGGCCACCGCTGCTCCTCCGCGAGCCCCGCTCAGTCCACGGCCGTCGTTGCTCCTCCTCGCCGTGAGAAGCCGTCCTCAGCCGCGACTCGCCGTGATCCAACAACAACTTTGCAGCGACCTCAGACACACCGCTGCAGCCCCTCTCGCAAGTCGAGCGTAGCCGTCGAACACCGCCGCTCGCCGCCGCGTAAGTGTCGTCCGTTCCCTCCGTACGAGCAGTGAACCCCGGCGGCGACCTAGCAGCAGCAATCCCCTTCTCAGTCGTTGTCCTCTTCGTGAGACGACGCTTGCCGTCGAGCTTGCCGCTAGCTCGCCTCGTCTTTCCGTTTCGTTTTCCGAATTTCCGAGAACGGTACCTAGTCGTTTCCGTCTCGTTTAAATCGTTTGTTATTTATGAATATGTGTGATTTGCGATTTGATATGAGAGATGTGTATATTGTGCGATTGTGTTCGGTATGATATTTGGTGATAGATATGATTTTATGTGTCGTTTATGTTGTTCGGGATCTCTTCAATTATGAGAAATTGAACGAGACCTCGAAAGTCGTGTAAGTAAGTGGATATTGGAACAATGTCGAGTCCTTGGCCTTATGGAAAGGCCTCGGACGAGAAATTACGTGTGTTCAATTAATCGTTAAATTGTCGAGCTTGATTGTCGTTGTTTTGGTTTTTGAATTTTTAAAAATAGCTCGCTGCTCGGAATGACTTGAAATTTTGAGGGATATGTTATCTGTTCATTTCCAGCCTTTTGTAAAAATTTCGTAATTTTTAGAGGCCTGTAGCTATTTTTAATGATTAAAGTGAATTCTGATCAGAATAGTGTTTAATGCTTAATAAATTGGTTCGTGATTCAAATGAGTTGAAATTTTGACATGTTGTGCCTCTGATGTGTTTATATGCTGTGTTAAATTTTTAGAATTTTTGGAGTAAATTTGATATGGTTAATAATTTAATTTCTGTTTCTGCTGAAAACTTTATGACTTACTATAAATCGGTTTGTTCATGAAAAATTCTGAAACTTGGCTGAGATGTTTATATTTGCTGTATATTCATGCTGTTAAAGGATAAAATTTTTTGGAGTTCATTTTAGTGCTGTTTTAATTTAAAACTGATAATTGCTGAATCTTGTGTGAATTTTTAAAAATAGCACATTTAATGTCCAGAGCTGATATTTTTACATGTTGTCCCTATCATGCTGTAGCTTGTTGTGTTAAATTTTCAAGTCCTGAATCGTTCATTTGGTTCAGATATGAATTCATGTGCGTTTTTGCTGATTTCTTGTAAGAATTTTATAAATTAATGTGCTTTGAGTTTAAAGCTGAAAATTTATGGTTTTACTTACTACTGGAAGATGTAGTTTTGTGTAAAATTGCAGAGCCTAGGTCGTAGGGTAGCTTGACCATCTATTTTCATGTGATTAATGATTAATATTTTCGAAACATGATTTTGAAATAAAAGTTGGGAATCGACTTGCTTTTAGTTTT
>BKCP01012625.1:0-12583 GCA_008636005.1 Striga asiatica
CTCCAATGAGAAATAATACGCCAAAATTATATTTTCATTAAGAGTAACGTGGTAATTTTTCACACATAAACATTGGGACCCACAAACACACCAACTCCCACTCCTACGTGGGTCAAACCCACTTAGTCTCCTCACCTCACCAAACTCTCTCTCTCTCTCCCTTTCCCTCTCACACACACACAGAGTGCCGATTAACGTTCGACCACCGCCACACGACGGTGCCGTAACCGTTGAGCAGATCGCCGCCACTACTAGCCACCGCCACCGCTGAACCCTGGACACATGTGCACGGCCACACAACACCGTTCGCCGCTCACCAACGCTGCCGATCATCGGAGTCTTAACACACACACACGCACACCGTCATTCACATCTTGCTCCACACACATACACACACACGAGCAGCAACAGCCTTTTGCTGCTCTCTACTCCTCGCTGTCCACACGCGCAAACACACACACCGCTAGTGGCTTGAAAATTCACAGGTCGTTGCGCCGGGAAAATCGTTCACGAATGGGGTCGACAATGTCCGTCCTCGCCGCTGCCATATCTTCATAGACCCGAACGGCTATCAGCTTGGTAGTTGTCTCTGCAGGTCGGCCGACGGGAGCGGTTGGTGGCAGGGAAATTGAAATTGAGATTTGGAATTCTTTTTGGATCATCCGTAGGGACTCATTTGTAATTTTAAAAATGTTGATTAATTTCTATTTAGTTCATGGAGAGAATACGTAATTTGCAGAAAATTTAGTAAAATGCATATTAATGATAAGTAACACACATAATATAGTGTGTATGTGCACCTTATGAATACATGCAGCGAGAATGCACAATATTGTTAAACAAGATACACATTAGTGACTACAGGTGTGCACATTAACGCTAGACGAAATACACATTTATGGTTCGAGAAATCACAGTAGCATAACAATGTGCATTTTCACAAATATTATAATTTTGAAACTTTCAGTCCAGTTTTGACTTTATTTAATAGTAAGTCAACCTATTTAATTATCAAGTCAAAATATTATTTTAGATTGGAATATTATTCCAACAATCTCTTTCAATATGTATAGACTAGTACAACACTCATGTATTACACGGGTGCTTGTTAAAAAATTATTCTTAAATTTTAAAATTAATGAGAAAAATATTTTAAATTTTATTTTTTTACAAAAAATATATATTATTATATATTTTAAAATGACAATTTTCACTTGTGCGACTTACATGTGTTATATTATAGTAATTTTTATAACTTATATCATATAAATACTTGAAATATAAATATATTAATTGATAAATAATTTTATTTTTCTAATTAATATTAGAAAATAATTTTATTATTGTTATAAAGATAAATATAATTTATTTTTTTATACATACAATATGGATGCTAAATCGAAGCCCATCAAGAGATAATTAATTTGATATAATACATATGTAAAACTGATAAAAAACACAAAAGTTATTAACTTTTAAAGTACATTTAATAAGAAATTATATTAAAATGCAATTAATACATGTAATATAACCATAAATAATCAATACATTTATGGATAATCCGGACCTAACTATTTTTGGATTGGAAGTAAATTAAAATCTACCCAAACCTAATAACCGAAGTATGTAATTTTGCCACATAGAATCCCGAAACATGCGAGTCTGCCACTTAAACTCAGCACGTTCTGAATTAATATATAAGAGAATTAGCTTAATACTCATGAATACATAAGGTTTCTCAAACAATAATAATTTTCCAAACTCTTATCAGATTGATTGATGTTTTTTTTTTTTTTTAATTATGAAAACAGCATTATCTGTTTGATTTAAAACGGCATGTGCTAAATTGAAAAACTATAATTATAAACCATATCAATTTAGAATTCATCATAACTTGTAATATTTTTATTTATTTATATCATATAATATAAAAGTTAATTCCTATTTGAATTATTTCGAATTAAAAAATTGACATATAATATGAATTAAGAAAAATTGACATAGTTGCGAGACACTGCATATTGATATTTTAATTAAAAAATTCTGCATGTCTGTATAGGAAGAGGCGTTATAAAACTATATAAAGTGAAATGGGAATCGTAGCAAGTAAAATGAAACTAATTAAAGAAAAGTGTTCACAAAGTGCATCCACCACATAAATTCAACCGACAACCAGAATTGATTGAAGTGCAAATGAAGATGGGACCCAAAAAAGTTGTTCACAAATAGCATCCACCACATGAAATTCCACAAAGGAGCATGCTGCTTTTAATATTAATTTTAAAAAATAAATAGACCGCACCATTAGTCAAAGTTTTATCTTATCGTTTTCCTTGTAATAATTCTCGCCGTGCCATTAAATTAATCTAATCATCATTTATGCTAACTAGTATAAGTCTCGTGCAATGCACGGGTAAGAGATATTTATTAATATTTATAGTTAAAAATTCTTATTAAATTTTACAAAAAAAAAGTTCTTATTAAATAATATTTATAAATTTAAAATATGAAATCTATATGTAATATAATTTACTTATATTAATTTATTGAAAGTGTTATATAAAGTCTAAATTGTGCAAAATTACATAAAAATGTCAATTTGAAATTAGTATACAACCCGTCTGGTGCACATAACTGATAATAAATTACATTATATTCGTTTCAAAATAAGTACCATTCCAAAATTTTGATTCAGAAAATCGATTTGACTATATGTGATTCCATAAAATAGTTATTTTGGTAAAATGTTATCAGTCTATGTGAATAATAAGTATAAATATAAAATTTATATTGTTTCATTACTTCAAATAATTTATTATTGTATAAACTATTAAAATAAAAAAAAATTAAGTAGTTGAGTAATTTATTAAATTATAAATAATTGACTATTTCGTTTACGTCCAAGTTAATATTGACCCGTAAGTTATGAATAATTATTTTTTATTTTTAAATTTAAATAAAAATCTTTTTATTTTTTTGTAATATATTATATACTAAATTTAAACATGTAACTAATAAAGGTAATAGTTGCAAGTTTTGTCAATATATTATATTCCAAATTTAAATCATGCAACTAATAAAGGCAATAGCCGCAATATTAGACCAAAATGATTCTGTACATTAATTTAGGCGGGATTTTTTTAAATTTTGACAAAAAATATTACTCAAATAGTTTAGGCGGAAAACCAAATGTTATTTTACCTCTTTTTAATAAAAAGAGATTTAGATTAAATTAAGTTTATACGTGTGGAGTGAAAAACAATAAACATAAGTAAAAAGATCTCTATATGATTTGTATAATGGTGAACCGTTGGCTTTTTATTTATATGTATATAAAAAAATGTACATTCCAAATAATTAAGTTTAGTTATCGCGAAGTCCTCTTCATCGTTTTTAGGGTAGATTTATTATATTTATATGGATAATATAACCAGCATAATTGTATTTTTAAAGATAATAAATCGATGAAAACATAATATGGAATATATACCTTTATCATTAGTCTCCACCAATTTGATTACTTTATCGGTATAACTTTGAAACGAACTCTTTACAATGTATTTTTTTTTTAACTATTATTTAAGTTGTATATATTGCATAACTATATGTTAAAAAAATAATATTTTTCTATTGAAATATGCGATTTATATATATGTATATAAAAACTTATAAATTAATTTTTCAATAAAGATTAAATTTTGTATTTTTATTTTTTATTATAGCATTCCCATTTAAAAAATTGTTACCATGATTAGTGTAAAAAGTTTAACAAAATAATTGTCACGTGTAAAAAGATTAATAAAAAAATAAGGTTTTCATGATAATGGATTTATATATATCTAAATCATCTTTTCCTGCAGTACCACAACATCCGTCCGCAGAAACGTGTTCATAAGAGAAGAATTAACTCAAAAACTGAATTTAACCAAATAAATTACAAACTCATTTCTTTTTTTCACGGCTAATTATCTTAAACAATTACTCCTTTGATGGATGATACCATAATTTAAACTCGGCTTGATTACCTAAAAAACAGGAAATAAAAAACAGATCGGTAAACATATGAAAATGTGATTTGTAGATAGGTGAGTTTAATCAAACAAAATCTTATATATATATATATATATATATATATATATATAAATGAAATCCAAATCCCAAAAAAAACTGAAAACGTGCATGCATGGAATAAAAACAATTCAAATACCTGCATGACAAAATTTCAAATTAAATTGTAGAGGGAAAAACAGCTTTTAAGCGAGAAATTGAAATATTTTTTCAAACATTTTTTCTTCTCTATATTTTATAGTAATAGATGTTATTGTTGTTTTTTTCCCCCTTTCCCGGCTGTTTATTTACTGTTTCCTCGACACATAAGAAATAAAAGGCTGTTTATTTACTGTTTCCTCGACACGTAAGAAATAAAAGCATGTGGTATGGAAAACGAACAGTTTGATGAATAATAATTGGTATATATGTGTTTATTTATGTCAAACTAAGTCATGTTCATATAAATCAAGTCTTTTTGGTAATAGTCAATGATATACAAGTGAATCTATACTTATATTGGGAGTCTTATTTACCAAATTTAGTAGCTATAAAAGTCAACCGCATTTAGTGCCATTACTATTTCCGTATTATACAGTTTTATTTAATATTTGTTTTTCTGTTACGATTTTTAAAAACAGATATGGTCAAATTCGCTCACCATTAATTACTTTCTATTAATTGATTTCCTTAAAATGTGGAAGTTGTTGCTTTATTTTTGTACAGAAAATTGGGCTTCATTATAGAAATTTGTTCAATTACAGAATGAATTTTCTATGATATAATTATTTTTTATGGGAACTTTTTTTTTTAACAGAAAAATATGGCATTTCAATAAGATTTTCGATTTATTAAAACTGATCGTTATCATGCTATGAGATTGAATATTCCAATATACCTTAACAAAATATACACGTGGTGTATACATCAGTTAATAGAAATATAGAATCCTCATATTTTTATATATATGTATGTAATTTTTCTATTACCAAATTTAATTGATAGTTGTTGTGTTATGGGTTTTTTCATAAATGTTACTTGGTTGTTGTGATATTTAGTTTGGTTGGTGTCGCAAAAATTCTAATCTATATATATAATAAGAATAAACATTATAATGCAAATTAGAAAAATATTGATATTAGAAGAGATTGAGTTCATGGTTTTTCTTAAATCAAAGTTGTTTAATTAGTATACAAAATTAAATTCTAAAAAAATATATGTGTATATTTTGTACATTATTTATACACTATTTAATTTTAAATTTATTTACATATTTTAAATTGATTACTTATATAAATAATACTAACGTGCATTAAATATATTTCATTACATAAAATAAAAAGAACAAGAAGACGTGCAACTTGTATAACTTTATAAATAATAATGACATTATATGGCAACAGAGTTTAATAATTAACTATTATATAGTGAATAAGAATAAGTAAAATTGTTATTTTTCTTATATCAAGAAATAAATATATATAATAAAATTAAATTTATGTTAGTATAAATGTATTAGTGAGATAATATATTAATTATTTTACAAGTTAGCCCTAACATGCTCACGTTTAATGTTCTGACTAATAAAACAACGTTGATTAAAAGATGTGAAAAATAGATTACAACCCTATTTTGTTAGACTTATCGGTGATTAAAAGAGGTAGAAAATAGATGATAACTATTTTCAGACTTAAGCGAGACTTAACGGTGATTAAAATAGGTGGAAAATGGATAATAACCCTTCTCAGACTTAAACGGACAGAGCCTGTGAAAATTATTCATTTAATATCTCTCTGCCGTGCATCGCACGGGGTACGTACTAGTTTTTGATTATATGGTGTCCATTATTCTCCGAAAAACTTTTGAGTGTCAAAATTAGAATCAATAAAAAACCTAGTATGTATAATTTTTTTGGCACGATGGGACTTCCTTAATTTTGGACGAAACTCTCGATGTGTGTGGTAAACTAATTTGAATATAAACTCTATCAGTTATCAATATATAACTTTATTCCATGATTGATACTCTAGGCTCGCTACTTTATGCACGCATAGCTCAATGTTTTCAATTCAACCGTCAAATCTTCTTATATATAATTCTCACATATGCTGGGAGTAAATGACAAGTTGTACATTTTCGAAATTTTAATTGGCAGATTTATACTTTGTCAATAGGTTTAGATAAATTTTAATTTACTTCAAATTAAAAGTTAATCAGGTTTGGTATAAAAATATATTGGATATTTATGATTTTTGGTAAGAGCATTAATTATATTTTATTATTATTTTCGATTCTAGACGTGGTATATAAAACATAATTTTTTTTTCTCAATCTTTCTTCTTTCCTCATATTTCTTCTAAAATTAAAAAAAAAATTACTAACTTAAATTATAAATATATTTAAAAATAAATTAATTATTATTAACTTTTTATAATATATCAAATTAATCATATATTGATGGAGTTCGATTTGACATAAATTGTACATACAAAATAAATAAATTATTATATTTATATTTATAATTAAAAAGAATTATCTACTAATATTAATAAAAAAATATTAAATTATTTTAATTAATTTAACTACAAAGTATTTATATGATATAAGTAAAAAATATATTATAATATAAGATGGTAAGTCATATAAATGATAAGTGTCATTTTAAATATAAATAATAATATAATATTTTAAAAAAAAAATTAATTTTTTTTTTTTATCTTTTCATTTTATATACAAATTTCTTAACAAGCATCCATGTAATATCTAAATAAATATTCAACTTTTAAAAAAATTTATAAAATTAGAATAAAAAACTTCTTCTTATATATTGTTTAATCATAAAGTTTTTAATTCACACATACAGTTATACTAGCTTACATATTAAAATATATTGTATGTTATCTACAAAAATAAAACATTATAAAATAGAGTACAAAAAGAAAACATTATAAAATAGAGTGTTTCACTTTTTTATTCATTAAATATGACCAACTAGCAGAAAAGCTGGCTGACACTGAAAAGTGTGCCTTAATTGTTTTTACTACTCCGCCCCAATTTCACATTCCAACATTCAATGATCGCCGGCGCGTTTATCGATATAGGATTCGTTTCTTAACCTTTTTGGAGATTATGGCACAATGGGTCGGATCCTGACCCACACACCAGCCCACCAGAAAAGAAAAAAAATAAAATCCAGTAAAGGAATAAGAAAAACCCTATAAAAGCTCTCCACCCATAAAAAACGCAGACATTGAACAACACAAGAATTAGTGTCGGTAGCCTCTTGGCTTCTATGCCCTCTGTCAAATAAATAATACTCCAAATAAATAATCCCATTTATTCCAAAAGCTGTTAGTGCAGTTAACATACTCATTTTTTCATCATTTCTTTTTGCTTTTCATCTCTATACTTTTTTATCTTCTGTTTCTTTTTGGTAGTTTGGACTTTTGGAGATTGCTTTCAGCTCCAATATCGAAGTACTGAAGTGATCTTCGCTTTGATTGTAAGGTACATTTTTTAACGGCATTTTGGTTCTGTATTTTTATCTTTGTCACTGGGCCTGAATTGATTCAAACAAATTTGGAAACATATATACACAGATGTGCGACATTTTGCTATAGTTGTTTCAATTGCATGTTTGGTTTGTTAATGATTGCCTCTGATTTGGGGCAATGAATTATTTCCATGAAAGCAAGGGTGTGGATAGAGCCCTCATCAGTTCTTTTTGGGTCGGATCAGCACACATCCACATGGGTGTGTGCGTGTGTGTGCCCTTTTGTGCTTTTCTCTTTTTGACCTCTCTTTTGGGAGAAAGTTTCAAGCTTTATCCATGTAACCTATGTGCCCTTTTGTTCCTTTCTCCATTTCTGAACAGGATGAAGCTATCTGGGATATTGTGAAACTTAATGTTGTGTGGATTTGGTGCAATGCCTAAGTCTACTTAACTAGGAAATGATCTTACTATAAAATGGCATGAAACACTCTGATACATTGTCACCATTTCATCATATGAAAATTCAGAGAAACAATTAATGTTCAGTTGGCCACAAAGATAAAATAAGTGAACTCTATTGGATAATTTATTCTTCTGGTAAATAATTTTATTTTCATGATCATGCTGTGATTTTATTGTGAAAATGAACAGGATTAATGTGTGGTAAACTAAGGATATGGCTGCACATATTGGTGTTTATGCTGATTTTGTTAAGAACGGAAAGCCTTTTGGTGAATATTACTTACCTTCGGAGTGCTGTGGCTAAAGGAGCCGGTAAAGATTATTAATTCTCATCTGTGTTATTAACATATTTTCCTGGTTGATTCTATGTAAGGAAAAAAAAAGGTCTATACTAGCATTTCCACCATTTTTCCATTATGTTATTCTTATATTCTGTATTTTTCCTTTCCTCAGTTTGTTTGGATGGGAGCCCACCTGCATACCATCTTGATAGGGGCTATGGAGAAGGAATTAACAATTGGTTGGTCCAATTTGAGGTTACATTTTCTTTATTTTTCTTTCTAAAATCATGGTTCATAGTTTTAATTTTTTCTTCATAAGTGAGTGTGCATAAAGCATGTGTTTTTGATAGGAGATGAACATAACTTTGTTGTTTTTAATTTTACAGTATGCAAATACTACCATAATATGAGTTAATTTTTCTGAATACAATCTCGATTTTTTTTTTTTGGAATTTTAAGGGAGGGGGCTGGTGTAATAATGTGACTACTTGCTTTGCACGTAAGAACACCCGTTTGGGTTCCTCCAATAGAATGGTTAACCAGCTGGCTTTCTCCGGAATCTTGAGTAACAGAGAACGGTTTAATCCCTGTATATATGCTAATAAATTCGGCTCTTTCTCATTTCCGTGATTTAATCTCTGTACGTATTTTGATTGCTCGGTATTTTCATTTATTATACTTCCAGATTTCTACAATTGGACCCGAGTCAAGATCCGGTACTGTGATGGTGGGTCGTTTACCGGTGATGTGGAAGCAGTAAATCCTGTAAGTTTAGCTCAATAATAAGTAAATTTTTTTGGAATACAACTATTTAATATTTTACTCATTTCTCATAAATATATGTTATCAGAGGACGAAACTTCACTATCGAGGAGCAAGGATATTAAACGCTGTCATGGAGGACTTGTTAGCAAGAGGAATGAACTTAGCTGAAAACGTATTGCACTTTTCTAAGAATTTATCTTCCTTATAATTAATTTGACAATATTTAAAAAAAAAAAAAAGAATCAGATTTGGCTGTCTGTGACTGTGAGTAGGCTATTCTATCTGGATGCTCAGCTGGTGGATTAACAACAATTCTTCATTGTGATAACTTGAAGAAATTGTTTCCTAGGACCACCAATGTAAAATGCCTTTCGGATGCCGGTTTTTTCATTGATACGTATGTTTCATTTGGATCTAAAACCTCAACATTTGCTATTAATTTGTTTTCAAAGAGTCGAAAGAACTTTTGTTACTCTGTTCTTGTTCGTGCTAATGATTTTATCAAACAGGAAGGATGTTTCTGGAGTACCCTATATCGAGACCTACTTTCACGATATAGTTACAACTCATGTAAACAAGCGATTTATCTATTTAATCATTTATTTATTTTATTTTTTTCCTAGATCTGTAACTTAAAATCGAAGAACTTATTTGATGCAGGGGTCAGCAAAGCATTTGCCCTCACAATGCACCTCACAGATGAGATCAAGTCTGGTAAGATAAATTTTTCATAAAAGCCATAGCATTTTTGTATTTTCATTGCAACAACACAACTTAGCTAAATAAGTACAAAAATTGCAGTGCCTATTTCCACAAAATGTGGCGAAATATATTCAAACGCCCCTTTTCATTTTAAACGCGGCCTATGACTCATGGCAGGTTAGTCAGCACACATCAGATCAAAGATACATTAAGGGCTCTACATTTTCTTTCTTTAGTTACTAAAAGTGTTAATTGCCTGATTAATTGTTCATTCTCGTTTATCATTTTAACCAGATAAAGAATATTTTAGCTCCCTTTCCAGCTGACCCTCACGGGCTCTGGCTCAGCTGCAAAATGGATATTGCAAACTGTTCTGCCAGTCAACTCAAAACCATGCAAGGTTTTACCTTTAAGAATATCTGCTTAAGATATATAAGTATACAAGTCGAACTAAGTTGGTGTAATCTTTTTTTTTTTTTTTNNNNTTTTTTTTTTTTTTTTTTAATATATGGTTTTCAGGGTTCAGATTGAAGTTTTTGAAAGCACTGCATCAAATAGGAACCTCAACCTCAAGAGGATATTTTATAAACTCTTGCTATGCACACTGCCAAACTGAAATGAAAGAGACTTGGTTTTCTAGCGATTCTCCCAGATTAAATAACAAGGTAAAAATATAAGTTCTTGTTGCTTGTCTACTTGTTCTTTTCTTGGATATTTTGCTATTGTTATTATAATTGTTATTTTCAGTTTTTTTTTTCTAAATTTGCAAACTTGTCTTGTTGATTTTAAGAGACTACTTCTCATGCAGACAATTGCTGAAGCTGTTGGAGAATGGTTTTACGACAAAAGCACATTTCAGAAGGGAGATTGCGTTTTTCCTTGTGACAAAACTTGTCACAATCAAGTTTTTGAGCCATACGAATTGGATAAATGGTAGAGTTATCATAGCATATGCTAATCATACATAGATAAAGTATACAAATATATTGCACAAAATGATTTAAATATAAGAATAAGAAGGGGGTATAAGTGACAATCTCAAATCATCATAGTGTAATGAACAAAATTCATTGATTTGGTGAACTCATCATTCATTGTACATTATATTGAGAATTCTATACCTTACATGATGCCATCCCCTTCATTTAAGATTGTCATGTTTTAATGCATTTTTTTTAATAGTAATTATATTTGCTGCCTCCAGTCAGGTTCTTTCTTTCTTTCTTTTTATTTTTTTATTTTTTTAATTCAAATGAAATATGTTAATTAAGGTTATTTTCTTTATCAGAATATTTTATTTAATTAACTCGCAAGCAAGCTTGTCTGCCTCTTTATTAGTTTACAAGGACTAAGAATACGATATTAGTACAATGCACAATTTAAGTTATTGATAGTTTCGTTCAATACATCATTCATCATACAATTTCTACATTTGTGATTTTTTTTTTTTTTATTTGGCAATGATCATCAAAATCTGTCATTAGCTAGATGACATTCAATTGGATATTCTGATTGGGTGTCAATCATTTTGACAATACTCCGATCAAAATACCAATTGCCAACGGCCTGTGCAACGTTCTGCGAAATGTAAGCGAGTTATATGCTTAGAAATTATAGTAAATAACAAATATTTCAACATATAAATATAAAATATAGTTACCTTATTTTCCAACTTTGGTGATCTATCAGAATTCCATCTATCATTTGCCCAAAGGAAATCATGAATGTAGCAAGAGTTTATAAATAATCCTCTTGATGGTGAATCACTAATATCTTCCACTGCCTTCAGGAATGCATTCTTAAAATCTGAAATTAAATTCTCAGATTAATTACGGTATTTAAACAGTTAATCTTATAATTAATTAGTATCAAATATCAATTATAATAAATTTTAATTGCGTACCCTTTATGACATGAAAATGACGAGGTGTGCAAGTTTGTGTTTCATTTGTGCAACTCGCCCAGCCAGGCTTGTCCCCAGGATAAGGTTTCAAAGTTTTAGCTATCTGAGGATAATATTTGTAGCCATATTTTGATAATAATAATCAATATTTTTTCACGAAATCTAAATATATTGTTCAGTGTTTATTTTGTTTGTTATAAATCAAAATTACCTGATAATAATCGAAAGCAGAATTCAGCAGGAAGAGTGGGGTCTGAACACCTCCAACCAAATTCTCGGGGAAAAAACACTGTCATTATTATTTAATTAATTTTTTTCAGCCCAAAAGATTATTCCCAACATAATTATCAATAAAAAAAATGGAAATTCGATTTTGTGCAGGAAAAAAAAAAAACAATGTCCTAACACCAACTTACTAATTCTGTAGCCATTCTTGAGGTGCAATATGATGGCAGAAACTTTGCGACTCCCTGCATTTCATATGAAATTTCATGATTTTATTCTCATTATTTTTAATTTATTTAACTTTTATTTTTTAACTTGCATGATTAGTTAAAGGCAGAGAGCAATACATGAAGTTCAATTACGTCTTTATAATGCGATATTCTTTCATCGGCATTTGGGAGATCTTTTCTGCAGTACATAAAAAACATGGAAAATTATTAAAATTTTATTTAATGAACTAATTTTCGGGTATATATGTATAAAGAATAAAAAAAAAATTGAACTTGTTTCTATATAAAAAAAAATTTGTAACAATTCTTACGCGATGATGAAGAAACCGGAATCTGCAATGCATTTTGTTCGGGCAGCGGTTGGTACCATTGCTTTAAACCGGTCGCAATTCAAAATAGTTGCTAGTCCTCCGGCCGAGTTACCGGTAAGTATAATCTGCAAATATATATTAATACCATCATAATTTGTTATTTA